>PISX010001921.1:0-176773 GCA_004024625.1 Mellivora capensis | reverse complement strand
TTTGGAAATGACTGGATAAATACTCTTAATTTTCCTAAAGCAGCTATTTTTTTTAATCCTTTGGTGGGGTGGAGACCAGATGACTTGAGTTTTTAAACGCCCACATATCCATATTATTTAACGCCTTCCTCTTTAGTGGACCATCTTCTCACCTTCCTATACAAACACACATGACAATTTTTTACCAACTCTCACCAGCATAGGCAAACCTCCAAGCATTTTCTTTAGCTTACACTTAAACTATTTTTGAAAAAGTGATAGGTAAACAAGATTGAAAATTCACCAAAACAAAAACAAAAACACATTTTCTTTCCTGATCCTCACCTTCAAGAGTCTCCACAAGTAATCCTGAAAAGTTGCCAGGTCTTTTAAAACCCATCCTCCCTTGGTCCTCTGAAAGTAATTGGCTAAACTTGAGTAGGTTCCAGAATGAGCTGCGACATCCGGGTCTCTGTCAGATTAAGGATCGGACTCCAACCCTGGCAAACGGGAGTCCTTCACCTTACAGAATCCAACCGAAGGGTTCTCCTTCAGAGAGAGCCCCAGTCTGATACCCAGGAAATGATGGCCCTGGGGAGCTACAGGGTTTCTTCCCACAGGTGGATAACTAGCAATATATCTGAGCCCAGAATCTAGGAGCATCCCGAAACCAGGCAGCAGTACCAGCAAGTTCACTAGAAAGAAGGTATTCCTAAACTGAGGAAGTTGCTCTCGAGTGGCACCATTTCCCAAAGTTAAGCAGTGCTAGTTAAAATCCCAACCTACCATGAAGGGAAGGAGCTAGTGCTCAAAGGGAGGCAGAAGGATGAGCAGATTCAGGGCACTGTGATTATTAATGCGATGTGATTATTAATATGTCACCACAAAACATGGGTTTACACACAGCTTGCAGTGACTCAAATCCCTGGGGGAAAAAATCAGGTGGGGGGCAGAGAGGGGGGAACTCGAACACCAAATCACATCTGTCAGCACACAGCAGGGCCCCAGCATCTTTCCTCCCCGATTCTCCCCAGCTGCCAGGTGCTCCAGGTGTGGGCCGCGCCCCAGCCCACATGGACTTAGCAGGAACCCTCTTTGGAAGGTGTCCGTGATAGAGAGTTTAGTTTCAGAGCTGAAGTTGAGTGAGGAATCGTGTCTTACTGCCAAAGTAAAATGTAAGGGTGAGACTGAAGCCTAAGGCCAGGAATTCAGGCTGTGCCTTTCTGCCAACACGAGGGGAAACGGTACTGTTTTAATCTCACTGCCGCTCAAATGGATTCCAAGAAGCAGGCCAGGAAAACAAGCTGCATACTTGCAGAAAGCATTAGAGAACTTCAGAGTCCTGAAGCAAATGAGACTGCTTAGATTTATATTAGAATTTGTACTTGAACTTTAGTGCTCTTGACCACTGCCAAGTTTCATGTTACTCAACACACAAAAAAGAGGAACCACAGGTCTCAGTACCAGTTCAGGGGACCTGGTGCTTGTGTGAGCAACACGAAAGGCTGGTTTCAGCTGGAATTTCCAAACACCTGAAATTCAAGGTTATCTGATCTATTCTAAGGCCAGCAAAGGCCTTGCAGAGCAGGTAGAGACACCACTGGACCAGGGTGATGTTTTAAAAGCTCAGTTTTGGTCAGTGCAGCTTTTTACCCTGATGTAGTAGAACATTCTAGAACACATGTCTACTTTCAAACTCCCAAATGGCAGGGCTGACTAAGAACTTCAGGTGAACAGACTGCACTAAGATGGTCATGGTGCAATGGTGGTAAAGAACTGGTGTGGGGGGTAGGGGGTTGACTGGGAATTTCTAGCCATTTCTGGGCTTCCCTTCATCCTCAGAGGACGACTAGTAACAGCAAAAGAAAAAAAAACATATATATATATATATATATATAAGCAGAAAAAACTCCAAGGGCAAAGTAGACATTTAATTACTTGATGTGGTTCTGATTCTATCTTCATCTGGAGCCTCATCACCCTGATCCTCAAGCCTTCTAGTAGGAGCAATACTGACTTCTGTTAGCAAGTGCTTATGTTGGTGGCTTCATCACATCTCAAAGTTTTGGTTAATCAGATCTGTCATTTTTGCACAAAGATGTTGCCTTTAGACCACCATGGCAGCCTTTTAATGTTATGGATGAGTACATAGTTTTTAAAGTTAGGGTTCATTCTTCATTCCCCCCTTCTAACCCTGAAGCATGCTGGGCACCCCTCAGTATGGAACTAGCCTGGACTCAAAGCCAGAGCATTCAAATGTAACTACGGTTCACAGGCAAACCGGAGCCGGTCACTTACACACAGAAGTGGTTTCTATTCACCTAATGTAACACAACATGGATATCAGCTGGACCCTGAGGTTCAGTCACGCCCTACCTGCTTTTAAGAGGACCAAGACCTCACATTCCCAAAAAAAACCTGAAAATACCATCTTCAGAAAAAGGGAAACCACTTGTTTTCTGCTAAGCCTTTCTTTTTTAAGGTATCTTCATTGCGTAAAGCAAGGAGAAAGGAAAGCAATCACTCAGGGCTTGGGGTTCTTCTGGCCACGGGAGAAGGAAAAAAATCAGGAGCATGGATTTGATGACATCACTTTATAGACAAAGCTGGCTGGCCATACTGAGTTCCTTTGCCCTCAATACCCTAGAGCAATGCTTCCTAAGAGATCCCAGAAAAGTTTCAAAACACAAAAAATTCCTTATCTGAATGACTGGGAAAGCAGTAGCCTAGAACTCTCCCATTTACCAAGCTTGCTTTGGACTGGAGATTAACACTGTTTTCCTTCTAAAGTGCACAACAGACACAAGTATGGTCAAGTCTACCAGAATAAGGAAGACCATTCTCCATTTACTTCATTCTTCCCCAAATCCCCCAGAATTAATCATTCAAGGAGCCCTGGCAGCTCCAGTGCACACCAAACCCAAATGAGCCCTAACCCTCCACCTCGCACACAGCACAGGGACAGCGGGTTCAATTCCAAAGCAATCGTGAGCCAGAGAACTCTGCCCACAACAGCAGGTCATTCCACAGGTCATTCCTTTCTACTGAAAATCCTGAATTCATCTGTAGCCCAAAAACAGCCTGGAGAAGAAATCACTATTTTTTGAAGAAAGAATAAAAACAAACAAAAAAGAATCAGCCACGGTACTCCAGAAAAACAGCTTGTCATACTTGGAATGTGACCAAAACAGGTTTCCAATTAAAACATGGGAAGACCCTCTCATATCGGCTACTACTAGGACTCTAGACTCAGCACAATCCTTAGTCTTAGGAAGAGCAAAACTAAAGTGATGAGCTGCTAAGGGAAGCGGGGGGAGTGTCATTCAATAAGAATTCCTTAAAGAAAAAAAAAAAAAACTGAACATTCACATTTCCTATTTACAAACACCCCCTCCCCCACCCTGCCGCCACCACCACAATTCTGCTTTAACATTATGTTCCACATTTTATTTTGTTTTCAAGTTACATTTCAAGCAAAGGTCATTTTTTTTTTTTCCTCAGCAATATCTCACGATTCCTCGTGAGAGCACAGCATCTAAACCATAAACCACTGTCAACCAGATCTCAATTCTCCAGCTACCAGCTTTGGTTTGTTCAGGAAAGAAACCCTCAGCTCTGCTAACAGGGGATAAACATAAGCAATTCAGTTCCTTGAACAAAAATGAAGTCACTAGACCACTCTCATGTCCACCATTTGCTGCCTGGCTAAAATCGGTACAAGAAAATAGACTGCAACCACAATTCTCATAGAACAGCTGAGAATCCCATGTGAGGGCCAACAGAGCCTACTCTAGGCTTGAGTGAGAAGAGACTGCTCAAACTTTCTCCCAGATTCCATTAGTGCACGGAGCTCCAATCTCCCCGTGCGTGTGTTGGGGACATGGCATGTTAGTGTCTATCCTGGAAAGATGTGGAGAGGTCGTTCTTCCTATAGCATTTTCCAAAGTGGCACTGGAATAACGGGTCCCTTCAGGGTTGGCTCATGATAGACTGTAGACCCATTCCAATGGGTGCACAAAGAAAATAAGAGCAGAATCAGAGCTGAGTTCCCCTTTAAAAGCCAAACACCTACACCTAGAAGGAGGCTCCCTTCCCTGAGAGCCTTTGCCCTATTGGGGTTCCCACTGTGGAAGCCCTCAGGTCTCAAGCTTAGCTACAGGGCAGCCAGGTAGGGTACGGCTGACTGTAGGTGACTGGAGGGTGGGCCACGTAGTAGTTGTTGAAGTTGCCGTCACTGACATAGGGAGCTGGCTGATAGTAACAGGTGACGTTGGTGGCGTTGGGGATGATGTTCTGTTCCGCCAGCACGCGCAAGGCCAGGAGGGAGATGAGGTTCAGGGTCTGCCTCCGCTCGTGCCCCATGAGGCACACGGTGCTCTCATTCACAACCCTGCGAAGGATCATGAGGTAGTCATACTTGCTCCTCTCTTCTTCGGCAAAGTGGTTTTGAAGGTAGGTCTCCAGCTTCCTTTGCTGTTCGAGGATGTCCGGGAAGTCGATGAAGAACCTGGAGCACATGTAACGCTCGAGAGTTTTGATCTCTTCCTGGTCTGTGGGCCGGAAGTCCCGCACGAGGAGGTTGCTGTACTTGAGCAGTCCCCCGCCCCTGATCTCTTCGGGGTTCTTGGTGGCAATCAGTCTGTTCTGCAGGTGGTCGAAGGCTTCCTCGAAGTCCCCATACATGCTCTCCCCGATCACCGTGGGGTGGACATGCTCAGAGATGGGGCTACTGGAGCAGTCGTAGAAGAAGAGCAGAGAGTCCAGGATGATCTGAAAAGAGTCCACGCTGAACTCAAACTGGCGCCGGATGGAGTCAACGAACTTGAGCTCCACGTTCCTACCGTTCTTGTTGGAGAGGGAGATCAGGCTCCAGCGGTCCGTGTCCGTGCACACCTTCACCAGCTTCTGCACGTACGCCTCCTTCAGAGTGACCGGGCTGATTTTGAGCTTGTTCACGCCCTCCGGCAGGAAGTTCAGAAGGGAGCACAGCACCATGTCCCTGACCAGCTGAAATTCGGCCTCCGTGGGAAGAGCCACGTGAAAGATCAGGTCCAGGTCTTTGCAACCCAGGCCGTTGTCTTTGACCAGGACATGGCCCGCTGCGGAGCCGTTCAGCCGGACGTCCTGCACTCTGATGCCCGCCTCCTCCAGCCGGCTGCGCACGGTCTGGACAATGTCCTTCAGTGTTATCTCCAAGGTTGGAAAGTTGCCTCGTCCGTGGATGGGGACGACCTCGGTCAGGACCTCATGCAGCCGGCTCACCTGATCCCAGTTGAGCACGCTGAAGGACATGCAGTCCCTGGTATTGCTGCTCTCCTCTGCCATCTTGGGGGGCGTGCTTGCAGGGAAACTGAAAGTGAGGGGGCAAGAAACCGAGTTAGGACTCACTTGTACACGGCCAAGCAGCCCGAGGGACTCAGGGCAGATGCTCCAGGCTCTCTGACCATTTTCCCACCCAAAGCGACAACGGGCGCCCATGGTTGGGTGCTGCTGGGAGGGGTACAGCTCACAGATGGGAGAGGCTTTGTGCATGGAGGGAGGACAACATACACAGAAACCCACCCTCTGCTTCAAAATTTTGTTTTATGTGGGGCTGGCTTCTTTGTTTTGATTGTTTTGTCTGCAAGAGGGTGGTTCGTGTGAAAGGAAGTAGACAGATTTCTAAAACAAAGTAACCTACACACATTCCTCAATAGAAGGCCTAGCAGTCTGGCTAATTCTTGTTCTTCACAGAATTACCTCTCCCGCCTTTGCATGCCTACCTACATCTTGAACCGGCTAATACCTAAGCTACCACCCCGACAGCCTGAACACAAGACATACACCCCGTGCACCCCTCCCAGGAAAAGACTTCCTTCACCCCATGAAGACAGGAAGATTCAGCTCTGGACCACAACCACACCGAGGACAGGAAGTCAGATCAGTCCTGCTAGACCAGGTGCACGGATATCTTGTTAGCAAGAACCCCACGTCCTTTTCCCTCATGGGAGCAGTCGGCTGTAACCAGCACCTCCAGTATCCAGAGTGGGACACCAGGGAGCCGCCTGGATGGCAGGATTCCTGGCAACACAGGCGTGGGTCAGCTCTGTGGTGCAACAGCTCTGCCAGCAAAGAGGGCCCTCCATGGGACATGGAAAACTTCCTCAGGGCAGTGCGATCTTTTCACTGTATTTTGAAATCCAGTACACCTCAAGGCTACCTAAGGAGAATCAAGAGAGCTCTCAGTACTAGGAGAAAAACATCCCGTCTCACATTTCACTTGCTAGAGCCATAGCTACCGAAGTAATTTTCAACCAAGTGATACGTTTCAGAAATAAAATACAACAGATCCCTGGAAATCCTAATGTGTAAAAACAAACACTGCCGTATTAGAAAGTCAAGGTGCTTGTGGATCCACGTGGTCAAACATGAGCTAGACAGACGTTTAGAGCCGAAATAAAATGTCAAGGTGCTATCCTCACACTTTGGTGTGAGCACAGAGTCTCACTGTTAGCCTTCCTGACTGGCTAGACACACACAAAACCCATCCCAACCACTGCTGCAGTTTCACTGTTTGGAAACCGCTGCCCTTGAACACACACCCCCCATCACCATCCTGCGGTTCCAACTCGGGTTTTAAGCTTTGCACTGCTCCCAGAGGCCCTTGCCCGACATAATCGCTCACGGTGATGGTGATGGTTGTCAGTCAGTGTTGGGGGGCACCACTGGACATCCCCAGACAAGCTTTCCAGGAGCAGGCAGTTAAGAAGGTGGGTGAGAACACAATATAGCAATAAAAGGCAGTGTGTGGTACAAAGAAAATGGAATATAAACAGTAGAAGAAAGGAGTATCCCTTGATTAGGGTGAACAAGAAGGCCACACAAGAGTTCACTTATGGAAAGGGGACATAAGCTTACACAAAGGCAACATGAGCTCGGGGCTGGGATTGAGGGCCAGAAGGCAACATGCAACCAAGACCTAGCAAACTGTCCAGTCTGGCCATCAGGGACCTCTCAAGCAAGAGCACAGGCTCTCTTTAGGTAGGCTGAAAGGATGAATGTGCTTGACCAGCAACAGGAAGGGTGGTCACATGATCCCAGTAGGCTCTAGGAAGACCAATCTTGGGCCTAGCCCTCCTATGCTTGCTACAGAAGAATGCTTGCCAAGGGGCAGATAAGTTTCCTTTCAAACCTATTTGGACAGTGTTAAAAAGCTCTAGGCTCTCTAGATCATTCTACCAAAGCATGCCTAGGGTAAGGATAACAAGCAAAATTTGTGGCAGAATACTTCATGCTCACTGTGGCTAGCATTTGGCTTCAAGTCAGACTTAGAACATCTTTTTAATGTGCTCTATGTACATTTGGTTCTTTGTAGGCCCTTTTATGATCAGCATATGGTACACTGTGCCTATTACACAGGGCACTGCACAATTAAGTCCAAATAACTGCAAAGAGGTATGGTTCTAGCTTTATCTTGAGATACAGCTAAACTATCCATGATTCGGTGACACAGCTTTCTATCAGGCATGTTGATCTCCCCATAAGAACACAACCTTCTCTCCCTGTGTACCACCTGACATTATGCTACCACGTCTCATATTTACAATACAGGTGTGAGAAGTCACAGTGACAGAGCAGTAGCAATTGAATCAATACTTGGAAGAGAAAGAACAATTAATTTTAGGAGAATCTCTCCGAAGAACCTCAGTAACGTTGCAGAAGAAAATAACTATAGGAATGACTTTTGACTCATGTCTTGTTTTTTCTTTCTTTTTTTTTTTTTTTTTTTTTTTTTAAGGAGTTGTGAGAGGGGTGCCTGGGTGGCTCAGTGGGTTAAGCCTCTGCCTTCAGCTCCAGTCATGATCTCAGGGTCCTGGGATTGAGCCCGCATTGGGCTCTCTGCTCAGCAGGGAGCCTGCTTCTCCCCCTCTCTCCGCCTGCCTCTCTGCCTACTTGTGATCTCTCTCTCTGTCAAATAAATAAAATCTTTTAAAAAAAATAAAGAAGTTGTGAGGGGAAAAAAAGGTTTTAAAATTAAAGTCAGAACTATTCCCACCTTTAAAACAGTAGTTCTTAGAGGAGGAACATTTAATACCAGTGAGAATGTGATGGAAGCTATCATTCCTTCTCCAGGGATGGAGTGGGGCGAGAAGATGACCAGAGCACAAGACCTTTCATATATTTTCAAATCTCTAAACATGTAGTAGTTTCAAAGTTAGAATCTGTTTTAGATTGAAAATCTGTAAGGCTCATATGGGAGGAGGGGCAGGAATGGCCAGAAAAGTTATGAGAAACAAGAATGATGTTATTATGATATGAATGATATGATATGAATGATGATATTAGCCCCATAAGAGATATTATGAAGTCAAAATAATTGAAACAGCATGGTATTGATACAAAAAGACAGACTGTTGGAACAGAATTTTTAAAATCTAGGGGCGCCTGGGTGGCTCAGTGGGTTAAAGCCTCTGCCTTCAGCTTAGGTCATGATCCCGGGGTCCTGGGATCGAGCCCCGCACCCAGCTCTCTGCTCAGCGGTGAGCCTGCTTTACCCCCTCTCTCTGTCTGCCTCTCTGCTACTTGTGATCTCTGTCAAATAAATAAATAAAATCTTTTAAAAAAAGAATTTTTAAAATCTAGAAATAAAATCTAATACATGGGGGATTTCATATATAACAATGGAGGCATTTCAAAATAGTAGAGACAAAAAGTTTAGACATGTAGATAGTGATCTACATTTTAAAAAATAAACAAGGTGGCTCCTTGTCTTGTGCTAAACTAAGATCTAGATGGATGAATTAAAAACTTAAGCATAAGAGGAAAAGCCCTAAGAGTCCTGGGGAAACATGGAATTTATATACACAAATGAAGAGCAGGCAGTCTTTTCTGAATCACATAAAACATAAAAGTCAAACTTTTGATACAGAAAAATAAAAATATCTACATGGTAAAAATACCATAAAGAAGGCAGAAAGGCAATACTAGGAAACTATTTGCAGCGTGAGGCAAAGTACTCATCTTGATAATGAAGAATGAGCTCCTACAAGTCAGAAAGACCAGCACCCCAACAGAAGAAGGGGAAAAAATATATGAACAGTGGCTCAGATACATAACACATTCAACCTTACCTTAAGGGATGGGCATATTAAAAGTTCACCGAATCATTCTTACCTATCAGAATGGCAGCGATGGAGAAGCAGATACCCATTGGCACACTGCCCATGGGTTCTCTCTAAAGAACAGTGTGGGACTCTCAATTTTAAGGGAATGTACTCTTTATATCAATTCTACTTTGAAGAAGTCTACTTCTGATTTTATCCTCCAGGTATACTTGCAAGTATGCACAAGGCTAGTCACTGGAGAATTATTTGTAAAGCTACAGAGTCATCAGTGGAAGGTGAATGACTTAATGCATGTGTACAACAGTATACGATTGCATGGAGTTGTCCCAAAGAATGGAGGCAGCTCTCTATCTGTAAGAATAGGAAATGCTAGTCAAGATTTATTCATAGAAAACCAACACTGCTTGTGTAAAAGCACAAGCCCATGCTTGTACATTTATACAGATTTCTGGAAGGAAACACAAGTACTTTGACCTATACCAAATACCCCCTTCTAGATTGGGAGACTGGACAAAGGAAACTTATATTACCCTTTTTGAATTGAGAACCTATATGCGTATTAATTGAAAATAGTTAAAAATCTTATGAAACATGTCTGAAAACCTCTCCCCCACAAGCATTCTAACTCATCTGCTACCTTATTTAGTTCTTTCAATGCCTTTCCTATCACTCCCCCCCAACTCTTTGTCCCCAAATCAAATAAACATAGAAGCTTCCCCTCTGAGACTTCAATGTGGATCTCTAGGGGGCAGGCAGGGAGGAGGGACTGGTCCCTGGTTTTCCCCTAGAATGGCTTTTGGTCAAGTTTCTACTTCTCTACTGTTTAATAGAATATGTCCATTGTTTGTCAAAAATCCTCCAGACTTTGAAAATAATGGATAAGCCGTCTAATCTAGACCCTATGTTTGTTACCCCAAAGTGGTTTTTTGTAGGTTTATAAGAATGACTGTTTCTCAGTTCAGACATATGGTAGTGACCCTCGTGGTGCTGTTATGTTGATTACTGGCTACAGTTGCAAGAAACTTAATAAATGCAGTCAGCACTTTACCAGGAACCTAGGATGCCTGTGTTTGGCATCGTGGGCACCAACTCCTTCTGACAATCATATGAACAATGGAGTTCACTTTTAGAAAAAAGTAGCTCATATAAAAGCATGTTGTAGAACATGACAAATGAGAAATCTGTGATGTAGTTCTTAATTCTTCCAGTTTACTATGCCTTAGATACGGAAGAGCTCAAGCTACTGAAGGCTCAAATTTAGGCTGGGTTCATTGCGCTTAGCCCATTAGAAGAGCCCAAAATAAGTTACTGATGATGATTACAAAGGAATTCTTTGTTCTCTCTCACCCATCCAAACAATTCCAAATATCAAAAGTACAGATTTTTTTTCAGTGACTCCAACAAACACTGCTATTGCTAGAATAAATCCAAGTCATAGGCCCTGAGGGCTTAGATAACACACCAGAGTTTAGTGTAACAGTTGGAGTTTTAATTAACCACTTGAGAACAACAACATTATAATCTGCATATAAAAGAATCTTGTGGAACACATTCTCAACTCAAGAAAGGCCCAAGTTAAAGACAAATTCTAGTTAGCAGAAGTAACAAAATGATGACTAGAAAACAAAATTAATGTGAAGCCTGGTAAATTCAAACTAGTGTTTGATTTTCCTTTAACTGCCTAAGAAGCGGATTCATTTTATTTTGCACAGCAGAAACTGGGCAAGGTAGGAACCAGGATTTCTCACTGATTTGAAAATTCAGGCACCATTTAACAAGTGAAGATGACCGTCTGTCTACTCAGTTCAAGTACTTAATCTCCTAAAAAGTTGGACTCGTGATGACTAACCACTGCAGATACCCCCTGAATTCCCTTTTCTTCTATCATCTGGCCTCAGCAAAAGGCTAGAATGTGCACATTGAAAGAAGACAGGTTTGCAGGAATGGCAGAAAAAGGGGAGAGGTAAAGACTGACCAAGCCCAAAGAAGAATAAACCATGCTCCCTAAGGACAAGTTCACGTCTAACTTACCTTTGATTCCCATGGCCTGGGACCGAGGCCCTCAAAAGCAGGTTGATTTGAAAACCTATGATTAAGCCCTCATTGAAAAGAAAATAGAAAAAAAAAAAAAGAGAAAGAGAAAGCTATTTCTAGTCCTGCTTCTTAGCTTGTCTAGAGCCCAGAAATAAGAGTGACAGAGGCTATGAAAGCATGAGAGGACTCAAGGTGGGCCAGCTGGACAGACAGGCAGACAAGCTGGAGATGAGCGTGAAGAGTCCACATAACACTTCTGGGTCTTAAGGTCAAGAGCTTAGGTCAGATCAACACTGATTCCTATTTGTGCCAGATATTAGACATAGACACTGTCCAAAGAGTTCTCAGTACCTGTGGAAATGTCCACCTGCGAAGTTAAGGACAATGTGTATGTAAGTCTCAGTCTGTGGTATTTCACAAGAAAGCTCTAGAAGCTACTGTCCCAGAGCTTTCATGGAAATGCTAGGGTGTGAACGGAGGCTCTCAGCTATGGCAGCCCTCCATCCCCTCCAGAGATAACTGAGCACCACCCTCTTCCTCTGACCCTGCTGGGGTTTAAGAATACAAAAGAAACTCAAACACATTTCAACATTCCTTTGATGACATTTCCTTTTACGGTTACTGGATGTTACCTCAAAAGCCTGGACCTTCCTAGGAACACTTCTGAGGCTCAAGGTAAGAGACCCAGCCATGGGCAATGGACTAAGCCTGGTGACAGACTACAGGTGGTGTGTATCCACAACAAAGACACTTGCTGTCCCTAGCTCTGGGCTGACAGGGGACCCACGCACCTGAGGCAGGCATTTTCCACACAAACTCTTCCCCTTCCAGTATACCACAGAGGGCATTTTCAGGGGGGAAAAAAAAACTACTTATGGCATATAAAAACCTAGAGAGTTTAAGCAGTAGTGAAGGAGGGTGGCACACACACATACCATACTCTTCTAGCCTATCAATTCTTTCAGCAACCCAGGTGGATGAGAACCACAACTCTGGGCCTTACTATTCCTGTAAAATGAAGGCGCAGATGTGCGTGCAAAAGAAAGGGTATATAGCATAAGCCCCTTCACGTCAATTCCCGTTTCATCCTCACAAGCACTCTGAGGAAGCTAGAATTGTGCACAAATTAAGGAATAAGGATCAGAAAAGATTAAGTGAATTGACCCCCGAATCCTCAACTCTGGAGCCAATTTCAAACACTTGGAACTGGCAACAGTTCCCACCGAACTCGCTCGGCCACTGGCAGGATGGGAGGAGGGGAGAGGGCAGAGGCTCCTGTCAGAAGCCCACAGGTGCCCTGCGATCACCAATTCTTGCTGCGACAACAGTGATCTCCTCTAAAACAGAGACTGTATTTGTCCTATCCAGAAAAGGAGAAAGTTACCCCTATAACAGTGACACTTTATCCCCACCACATATATGGAGAGCAGCAAAGCTTGAACCAATCATCCTTCATGGCCCACATTAGAGAAGATTCCAGCTGAGCAAAGGACATCAGTCAGCGTTCATCCTCGAGGATGCCTAAGGTGTCTTTAGAGGTGCCTCTCAGAGAAGCGCCAGAAAAGGCAATTCATTGCCCATGGTGTGGGAAATCCTATTTCTCAATGGGGAGGCACATCGGCTGTTTCATAATATAAACATCTTACCAACACTATCTACTCAGAAACCAATGCCTGCCTATCTCAGAAGCTCCAGCAGGTGCCAGCAGGTTCCTAGCCCTCCAGGCCCTCTTCCTGAGGAGACAGACCAAATGTGATTCAAGGTCTAGCCAGGGGCCCTAACATGAACCACCAAACTCTATCTGATCCTTTTTTATAGGATAGGAAGGCAGGTGCTAGATGTGATAAGGCCCCCAAGTGAGGCAGGCTAGATGGCTGGTGCCGGAGGCAAGGCAGAAGCAGTCCCAAGTGTGAGTACCTCACAGCTGTTAGCACAGAGACCCTCCCTCTTGGGATTATCATGGCTTCGAGGATCCATAGCTGGATTTGGCTGGAATCCAGCAGAATGGAAGGTAATTTTGTATAGAAATGCTCATCATTACGCTCGGGTTTGTTTTAAAAGAGCAAGGGCTGGAAGGTGAAGGCCCAGGTTGCTCCCTTGGATGGAGCAGCTGGATGCCAGCCAGGCTGCCAGGCAGTGGTTCTCAGAGAGTGTGGGGACAGCTGCGGGGATGCGCTCTGCGGGCTGGAAGACCGGCAGTGTTGATCTGCTGATAAAGCACCAGAACAGGACACTCTGCAGACAAGAGGGCAGCTTTCTAGATCCCAGAAACTGATAACCCAACCGGGGCTGCAGAAAGAAGGTAGGTAAGTTTGCAAGCAGGGATGGGCACCCCTCGGGTGAGCTTGGGAAAGGGAGCTGGAACAGAGCCGAACACAGGACCGCCTGGCACAGCCTGACGAACGCACACGTGCTCAACTCAAGCCTGCACACCTGCCACCTTTCCGATGGCACAGAGTTTGGCCCTTGAGATGGCTACATCTTCGAGAAACAAGCCGGGCACCCAGGGGACCGGGGACTTGATAAAGGCAGCAGTAGACCAGTGGGCAGCAAGGAGAAAGTCCGGGCTCCAATCCAGATGTGGCTTTCTGGAGAGAAGTCCTCCCTCCATCCTCGAATGCGTGGGGAAGGCCAGGAGTTACAGAGGACCAGGGGGCAGCCTGAGGAAGGCTCCGTCTGCCAGCGGCCAGCCCCTCGCCAGGGCCCAGCCCCCATGCCAGGGAGAAGGGCACATTCTGGAGACTCCCCTGCCTCCAAATGCATGAAAATGGTATGGATAACTGAGACACACATCTAAGTTTCACGTGAATGTCCATGCGAGAGTTTGCATTAGCAGACAGCCCCGGGCAATAGAACCAGATTAAATAATGCCTTGTTTATTAGAAGGCCAGTAACATATATTGCATGTTAGCTTTTTCTAGAACACCCACAAATACACTCTGCCTCTGTTCAAAGAAATAACAGCGCTGTGCCACAGAGCTCTGCCCAGAGAAGACAGTCCTGAGTCAGTGACACCAGAGATCCCACAGCTGGCCTGTTCCCACTCTCTGCTTGGGAACGTCCAGCTGGAGGTCTCAAGCTATTTTCTCAGGGTTATCAGGAATGTCCTGGCCACTGAATGCCCATGTGCGCCACAGCCCCCAAACCTGGTGTCATTCCCATGGAAGCTGGGGTGCCACCGTAGCTGAAGGAAAGGGAAACCCCGGACTGAAGCAGAAGTGGGCCACCAGAACCCAGGGCCACCTAGCTTTGCAGCCAGCTTTGAGTTCAAGGGGCCCTCCCCAGTTCTCACTTCCCACGGATGCCCACAGACGCTCTTAATGGTTATCAGAGATTGGGCTCTGTCCGCACACACCCGCCCTGCAAGAACTCCAAACAGAAAACACTTTCTCGTCTTTCAAAATAGGATGCTTGAGCAAGTGTGGCTGGAGAGATAACACTGGAAGAGCTCATGCTGGGGCTGCCAAACAGCATGAAACAGAATCAAAACACGGGCCCAGATGCTGTACCGGGGCACCGCAGAAGTACACAGGCTTAAAGGAATACCCTGGAATCATCACAAGTGTAAACATTAACCAGGTCACTACACGGGCATCTTTAGATGGAAGCTAAGCACAGAAGTCCTGATTTTTCCAGAATGTCAGCAATATTAAGTGCTACATACACCACTTGAACTGGAAAGAATCCCTGTTGCAACTTGGCGCCCCACTTCCTCCTACGAAATGCCTCTTTCTAAATCAGAGATGTTACTGGTCTGACTCATGTAAAGAGATCATCAGAGCCGGCCCCCACCATTTTTGAGACTGACTAGACTGAGAAAAATAAACGATTCCTAGGAGGCTGTTTACTGTAAGGATGGCTAAGTTTCCATACAGTGTACAGGGTCTAAGGGCTGCTGGTCCCCAGGGTCTATCAAGGGTCACATACCACCTAACCCTCTGGCTTAGAACTTGGAGCAGGCATCGGATGTCCACAAGGCGGGCCTCAGCTTGCTGTCCCGTCCCTAGCAGCATCCCTAGGCCAAGGAAAGGGCCAAGCTCAAGTATAGCACTTATCACACTTCACACACACACACACACACACACACACCCCAGTCACATATGTCTAAGTGTAAGCAGACCTCCATTTCTGGGAAGATGCTATCTATGCATTGTGCCATCCAGGTTTCAGGTCTGCATAGACCCGACCCTGTAGCAAGCACCAGACCTCCAGGTCTGAGCACGGTGGCCACAGCCCAAGGGACATATCACCAGGCTCAGCGGTCCCCTTCACATTATAAATGCTGTGAAGAATGGCCATTTAGGTGGCTGGGCAGCAGTGGGGGGTGGAGGGATGCACTGAAGTGAAGGAGCAAGACCATGAGGTAGCTATTTCTGTCCCTATTTCTGTACCAGCTGCACCAGGCAGCCAAGTCCCCCTGTGTTTGGTATTTCTACAGGTGTGGAGCTGTGCGGGTCACAGATATGGTCCTCTAGGAACAAGTATCACGAAATTAGCATATGCCAAGTCATGCGTTGCTGTCACTTGGCAGCTCACAGACACCTGTTACTTGAAAGTTCCTTCTTCTTGCATTTTCAAATTTCAGTTGTTGATATATTTTAATTGTTGATAAGTTGCTTGAGCCCTGGTCCCCTGCCGGTGTCAGAAGATTTCATCTGCATTTCTTTGAAATTCTATTACCTGCTGGTTATGCTCTATGAAACTAGAGAAAAACATAAGAGTGCGCACCAGACAAGGAATCAAATATCGTGTGTTTTAGTGGCAGGCCGGACTCACAGGGTGAATGCTTAGCAGTAAGCTGGTCACGATGACAGAATTTCCTTTCGTTCTTTCCAGTATCTGAGTGCCTACTACGTTCCCGTCACTGTTCTAGGAGCTGACGACCCGTCAGTAAGCAAGAGACAAAGACCTCTGCCCAGACTCATGCTCTCCTTCCATAACCTGTTGCCACTAATGCTTGCCTCCCACTCATGCAGAATCAGAACTGCAGAGTGAGCCACTGGGCAGCTGGTCTGGACCCGTGCTACTCAGTACTGCAGCCACAAGCTTCACATGGCCCTTAAGCACTCGACACGGGCCAAGTCCACACTGAGACCATGGAGACGTGCTGTGAACACGGAATACACTCTGGATTTCAAGAACTCAGTAGGAGGGGGAGAAAAGAAAAAGGGAAGTATCTCCTTAATCTTTTTGTTATATTGATTATATACGGAGAGGCTAACATTTGCTATGAGGGGTTAAATAAGATTATTAAAATAAGTTTTACTTGTTTATTTTTACTCTTCAATGGGATGACTGCTAGGAACTTAACTAGGACTCTCCTATTTCTCCTGGATGACACCAGTCCACTGGCCTTATAACAATGAGGAAATCGAAGCCTGAAGAGGTGGGGGCATATCCTCACAGCCCAAGACAGCCTCAGAGGCAGGAAGAGGGAAGCGAGAGACCAGGAGAGGCCTGGGACACTAGGTCCCAGCTGAGCAAGCCCAACCAGAGCCTGGACTCGGGGCACACACTCACTCTATGTCTACTTCATCTCTCCTCCTGGATCTGCATTCTTCCTACCGCGGCACCTGGCCACTGCCTCCATGTGAGAGCCCTGACTGGCCAAGACCACACAGGGTCCATCGGCTGCAGTGCCCACCTCCTTGGCCATAGGCACAAGTCAGGGATAAACAGGGTGTGTTTGGGGGTAGGGTGTAGACAGCCAGGCAAGGTGGAGGATGACCCTTTCTCCCACCCTCGGGTAAGGCTAAGCCAGGGGAGAGAACCACACGGCAACATGAGGGAGTGGATGCAGTTCAAGACTTGCGGATGATTTTCTTCTCAAAATGGGCCCACAGAGAGTGAATATGGAGACAGACATGGGACTTTGTGTGTTCATCCACTGGAAGATTTGAAAGTAGAAACAGAAAACAAGGTACACGGCAGAACTGTGAAGAGGTGGGTAATTGGGGGCGCCTGGGTGGCTCAGTGGGTTAAGCCTCTGCGTTTGGCTTGGGTCATGATCTCAGGGTCCTGGGATCGAGCCCCGAGTTGGGCTCTCTGCTCAGCAGGGAGCCTGCTTCCCCCTTCCTTCTGTGTGCCTTTCTGCCTACTTATGATATCTCGCTCTCTGTCAAATAAAATTTTTAAAACAAAACAAAAAAAGAGACAGGTAATGAGATATGGGGGACCCACAGCTGGGGTGACCCAGAAGGATCTAAAGCTGGGTTAAAACCTAGTCTGGTAAGGAAGGAAGAGCAGTGATTTGTGCCAACATTTGAGTATGAATTTTGTGAGGCAAAGGAAGGTAGTCAAAAGACTCGACCAGGGGAGGTGGAGAATGATCAGAAGGTCTGAAGGGGACAGGTCCTGAAAAGAAGCTTGGCTTCTGGAGGGATGGGCAGTTTCTAGGAGTTCTTCAGGTGGTATTTAAGGGGTATGGGATATGGAATTTGCCAGGGGCAGGAGAAGAGCCCCGTGCTGCTCTCATGGAGCTGCTGTCAACAGGCCCCTGAACCAGGTCAGTGATGGCAGTGGGAAACAAAAAGCAAAAAAGATAAAAGATCAGCAGAACCAGCAGCCGAGTGAACTGGAGAGAGAAAGGCTGAGCGAGCCATGTGAGGCTGGGGTTGGGGTGGAGGGGCAGCAAGAGCAGGATGGGGAACGCTGGAAGAGAGCAGGGCTGGAGCTGGGCTTAAGGAGCTTCAGCTGCTGGCCAATTTGCAGGCTTGGCCCCTCAGCTCCAGACCTACCAAACGGAGGCCACCATTTAGAAAAAGGCCCAGAAACCAGCCAGCATCTTAGGCTGGGAGCTTCCCAGCCAAAAAGCTCCCAGGCTTTTAGCCTACCAGAATGAATCCACCTAAAGGAGACTTCCCTTGCTCAGAGGACTGGCAGCTGAAGCCAGCAGAGAACTGTATCCAATTCACAGGAGCACCTTCTGTGCCCCAGGCCCCACTCCGGGCGCCAGGGATTCAGCAGGGAGCATTTAGCCCTACCTTCCTGGGGCTCACAGGAAGACTAAGACAAACAAGCAAAACCCGAGTGCCCGCAAGTTAGGAAGCTGTCCCGGCTCCAGAGTGCTTCCACAGGCCTTTTTACATACCACTCACTGCCTTGGCCTCCTAGGCACCTGGCACCAACCACTGCCTGGGAAGCACTTAACTACTGACTCAATCACAGTCATCCAAGAAGTCAATACTTGATGCAGCTTAGTGACCAAGCCTCCAAAAGGCTCCGCGGAGACTAAAAAATCTCCAACATGGAGTGACTTAACATCAGCAATTACATCTTCATATTCCTTTTTCCCCATTGTTCCAAGAAGTTCCGCAAACAGTTCTAGGGCAGCCTAGAGGGGCCCAGCTGTACAAAATCTATTGATTCTAAACAGTTCATAAGGCTCTTTCCTACATAGCTGGGTTATGCAAAGAGGCTTCATCTAAACCACTTAAATTCCAAATATGAGCTTCTTTCTAATGCATGCAGTGAAAGGATCAAAAGGCTTGCGACCAGAAGTCTGGGAAGCATCACAAGAGATCAGCTCTACTGCCGGACCCAACTGGCTTGTTTAAACACATAAGCTGCCTCATCATAATATAGCTTATGCCAGCTTGCCGGGCCATGGCCAAAACACCAGGATGGCACAACATATTTTTCTGTATTGCCCTGTGTATGTCAGTGACATCACAAGAAAAGCAACGGACCTTATCTAACCAGAGTAATGTTTCATCCCAAGTAACCCTTTCTACCTTTCTTCCCATTAACCCCTAAACACACACACACACACACGCACACAGAGTAACGCACACAGCCCAGAGATTCTGGCATGAGACCAAGAAACTCAAACAACAACCCAAGTTTAGCTTAAATTCATGAAACTAGGCTTGGGCGTCCACAACTTCTCTTGGGAACACAAAAAGGGTTTACCACTCATAGCTCTTGGCTTGTCATTCTCTGGTGACCTGCCCCAGGCACACAATAGATCAGAGATGAAAGATGAAGACAAGGTACTACTTACTTGAGCAGGCTAAAAAACCATGTCATTTTCTAACTTTGTAGCAAATGTGTCCGATTACCAGCACTGGGAGAACAAGGGCACCACAGTCCACTCTGCATTATCTTTATGGCTAGGCAGTTCCTTGGATTTTCAGAAGTACGAGGACTTCTCTGTTCTTTGATGGGTAGCGCAAGATGTGTGCAATTTGCCCTGGCTGTGAACACTGGGGGCTGTAGGCTAAGTGGGGCATAATGGGAAATGCAGGGGTGAGGGGTTCTATAACCCAGGATGGGATCTCCGTGGGCTGCTGTACTCATAGCACAGGCGAGCAAACCAAGGAGGGAGATCCGCTGGTGGTCGGCTAAGTCACGCTCCATCTGACATATAGGCAAGATCCACGCCCTCACCTTCAGAGATACCCCAACTTAATCTCTGGATGCAAGGGAGGTATTGTGGAAGAAAGCCCACATAGAGAGTACAGCAGTAAGCTCTAGGTACAGACACTGTCATGAAATGAGGGACCTTTGTTTTGGGTAACAATTTAGAGGCCTCCTGGCTAAGAGGAGGAAAAAAAAGTGGGGCTTTTTTTTTTTAACTTCACTTTCACATTATGTTTCTGAGACTTGCCCTACAGCTACCTGAACAATTATATATACTATACCAAAACTTCTCTCTAAAAAAGTCCTTATTGAGTACAAATGTAGTCTAAAGACATGGATATACCTTAAGACACAAGGTTTCAGTTATCTCAAGTAAAAGCTTGACTCCAGAGATATTAAGTTTTCCATCTTCACAAACAAGAATGTCAAAGGATAGAACCCCTGCTGGTCCAGCCAGACTGCCTCCCTGAAAGCGAAGAGAAAAGTCAGCATTCTCTAGTCCCCACCCACCCCCTTCCATGGCAGGGTCTCAGGTGTGGGTCTCACTCCCTCAATAATACCTTTGGGGATTTAAGACACAGCACAGTTCTGGGTAAGCGCTCCTACCCTCTTCCCCCCACCCCACACACCCAAGCAGCCCCAGGCTGCCTGGCTTGCTTCCTTGTGGGCTTCCTTGCCAAGTTACTCCCGTGGAAATGTTAGTGTAGCCAACAATGGCCACTCTCATCCTCCACCCCTCCCCACCCCCTTGAAGGGCAGCTGGGCCAAGCCAGGAGTCTACTTTAGAAGAATTTAATAATCTTTATTTCCTGGGGAGGTTCAGGTTCCTGACCCATCCACCAAATATCCTGAATACCAACTGTCACAATACCGATGATTACAACAGTCTTGATAAACGCTGACTGTAATAAGAGAACTGTAAAGCACTCCGTGGCTTGCATGTTACAACTCCATTAAAAAAAAAAAAAAGTTTAAAAGGTAGCAGGTTGCTACCTAAGACAGGGACTTGGCCCTGCAGAAGCCTTTCTTCCAGGAAAAAAAGAGGGAAGAGGACTGATCTGATCCCTCCCGCGAGGTCCAGCCTTATCTATCAGTTGGTTCTAGCGGGGACGGGTGAGCTCTCCTGCTCCAGAGAAACTCCGGAAGTCCTCCCTTACTTGAGGTAGCGCAGTTTTGTTTTCTCTCCTACCTGCGTCCTGTGTTTAGGGGTACAGGCTACCCAACCTGTACCGGTCAGGTTCGTCACCCTCCTCCGCCTCCCCCACCTCTGAGATGTAGGGCAGCCACCCGCGGCACCGTTAGCCCAGCCAACTCACTTTTAGTCTACGCGGTAAGCCAGTTTCACTCCTAAAGGGGGAGGAACCGGGCACTGTATTCCCAAGTTTCCAAGAGCGGTGCAGCGCGCGGAAGTCACTCGCTTGGACCACTTTGCTGCTTACGGTGTCCACAGTCTAGTGTGAGTCCACAGAAAGTTGGGGATCCCCGCCCTGACCTCCAAACCCAGGGCTTGGCGCCGAGCCGAGAAGGCGCCCCTCCCCTCCCCGGCCTTATAGGAGCCCCTGACCGCTGCGTCCCCAACTGCGCCTCCCGAAACCGCCGCATTCGAATTCGGGCTCGGCTGGCCTGCGGAGGTGTGAGTGCCCGCGGGAGCGCAAGCAAGGAAGAGGCGGCGGGGGCGCCGTCAGACCGGGAAGGGGCCGAAGGCCCCCATCACTCGCTCTTCGGCAGCCCCGCCCGCGCCGGCCAGCGCGCAGCCCCGCGGGACGCGCGGAGCAGGAACTCGCCCAAGTTTGCCAAGCCCCAGTCGAAGTCTCTGGAAAGTTGTAGCTCCCTCTCGGGGCGTCTCGCCTGGCCCTCGGGGGCGGGGGATGCGCGTGGGGGTGTCGCCGCGAGAAGGGAAGGGAGCACCGCGGCCCGGCACCTGTCCGTACCTCCCCTCTGGCTCCCCACCCGGCTCTGAGAGGACGTGAGCTCCGCTCGGCGGGGACAGACCCCCGAAGGCAGAGCGCGCGGCTCTCTGGGGCCGCCTCATCCTAGCACCTTCAGGGGAGGGGGCCGAGGACTCACCTGGGAGGCGGAAGAGAAGAGGACAGAGGAAGGTCCTTGGCGTGGGCAGCCCCCAGCAGGAGCGGCGCGGTCACTACAGCCCCCAGGCAGCGGCACCGAGTGAGCGGTCCTGCCGCCGCCCCCTCCGTTCTTATACGGCTATGACCACGCCCCCACCCCCCCCACCCCCTCCCCAAGCCTTCCCTCCCAGGGGAGCGAGGGGCGGGGTGGGGCGGAGCCAGCGCCCACGGGATCCTTCCGCCTGGGCGCTGACGGCGAGGGCAGGGCAAAAGGTGCCCTCTGATTGGCTCCTCTGGTGAATGGTTGCCGAGAGACGAGTAAACCTTCCGCGGCGGGAAGGGGCGGGGGTGCTCAAGGAGGTAGCACTGCGCAGGCGCAACAGAGAGGGGCTGGGTTGACCCCCCCCCCTCACCCCGCATCAACTTCGGAGTTACTGGGACTCTCTACTTTCCGCTAGGCTCTTTTCTGCCATTGCAATCATAAAACTCTTCTTCCCAAGCTCTTCCCATCTCCGTCCAGCTCCCTCGCAGGCCTGTTTTTTTCTTTTGCTTCTCTGGGGATTTTCGCGTTGGTTCTTTCCGGGACTGGGGAATGAAACCCCGACACCTACCTCCGGCGTGTGTTTCGAAGTCTGAAAAAAAACTTTTGGTTTCTGAGCCAAGGGAGCCTTCCTCTTTCCCCCAGCAAATTGCCTGGGGGCCATCGGGGAGAGGGCCGGCGCAGTTGGTTCTCTGCCCGCAGTTACCACCTGTGTGCTGTTAGTGGGACTGCGGGCCTCAAGGAGTCCGCCGCCAAGGCGGGCACCCGCGATAGATAGCTTCGGCCCCGCTTGAAATGGAAATGTCGCGTACGTTATATAACACGCAAGCGGGGCTTGGACACCACCCACTCGTCCCATAGCAAGAGACCTAGAGTCCAGGTTCTAAACGCAGATCAATCTGGGTTGGGATCTCAACTCGCCACCTATCTGTAAGGCCTTGGGCAATGAACTTAACCAAACCTCCATAAATCTCTTTCCTCACCTGTATGACAAGACTAAAGATAGAGCAGCTTTCTAGGCTTGTATAAGTACTAAATAGGAACATGGAAGTTAATAGTGCAGTGTCTAATGCAAAGTGTGTGTTAAGTGTTGTTTATATCAAATAGTAGCTGTTGTTATTTAACAAAAACATTTATGGGGGCGCCTGGGTGGCTCAGTGGGTTAAAGCCTCTGCCTTCGGCTCAGGTCATGATCCCGGGGTCCTGGGATCGAGCCCAGCATCAGGCTCTCTGCTCAGCAGGGAGCCTGCTTCCTCCTCTCTCTCTCTCTCTCTCTCTGCCTGCCTCTCTGCCTACTTGTGATCTGTCTGTCAAATAAATAAATAAAATCTAAAAATAAAAAATTTATGGAGCTTGTACTGATCCTCTACTGGGTGGTGGAGAAAAAGGTTATCTCTCAAATGCAGTATTTCCCTATCCCTCTCCTTGCATCCCGGCCTGAAATAACAGTTTCTGCCAAGATCTCAAGAGCTCTTGGGGGAGGGAAAGGGCGCCTGGAACGTTGATGAGATAGGATTTCAGTATGCCTGTTTGTAGGGCTAGTCACAGTGATTCTATTGTTGGACATGAAATCAGGACAGATGGACTGATTTTTTCTCACTTTTTGAGGGATAAATTCAGTAGCATGCACAAACCTGGTGTGTACACAATGATGACTTTCTACATATGTGTACATCCATGTGTCTGCCAACCAGCTGAAGATGTAGAACATCTCCAGCTTCCTCATGCCCCTTCCCACTGTGTCCGTCAAGGGTAAACACTGTTCTGACCTCGGTTGCCATATATTAATTTTCCAGGGTTTGAACTTGATGTAGATGAATTACATGTATGTGCATTTTTGCATCTGGCTTCTTTCACTTAAGAGTGTGTCTATAATATTCATCCATTCTGTTGCATGTAACAATGGTTTGTTCTTTTCCATTGTATAT
The DNA here is from genome assembly GCA_004024625.1 of Mellivora capensis. Classification (NCBI taxonomy): domain Eukaryota; kingdom Metazoa; phylum Chordata; class Mammalia; order Carnivora; family Mustelidae; genus Mellivora; species Mellivora capensis. The sequence goes on along the minus strand of PISX010001921.1, from coordinate 153,261 downwards.
TATTTAATTATGTAAATATTCAACAATTTATATACTCATTCTACTAGTGGATGTTTGAGTTACATCAAGTTTTGTCTGTCCTCAAATGGATAAAGAAGATGTAGTCCATATATACAATGGAATATTACTCAGCCATCAGAAAGGATGATTACTCAACTTTTGCATCAACATGGATGGAACTGGAGATTATGCTGAGTGAAATAAGTCAAGCAGAAAAAGTCAATTATCATATGGTTTCACTTATTTGTGGAACATAAGGAATAGCATGGAGGATATTAGGAGAAGGAAGGGAAAAATGAAGTGGGGGTAGAAATCAGAGGGGAAGATGAACCATGAGAGACTATGGACTCTGGGAAACAAACTGAGGGTTTTAGAGGGCAGGGGTGTGGGTGGATGGGTTAGCCTGGTGATGGGTATTGTATCCATGTATTGCATGGAGCACTGGGTGTTATATGCAAACAATGAATCATGGAACAATACATCAAAAACTAATGATGTACTGTATGGTGACTAACATAACATAATAAAAAAAATGTTTGTCTATCCTGAATGAAGCTGTTACAAACCAGCTCCTTTTTCCTAACTTCATTGGGATGTAGTTAAAAAATAAAAACTGTATAGTTAAGGTATAATACATGACGTTTTGATACATGATGGTAAAATGATTGCCACAACCAACTTAACATAGATTACCTCGCATAAATAATGTGTATGTATGTGTAGCACAAATGCTTAAGATCAATTCCCTTTGCAAATTTCAGGTACATAATATAGTATTATTACTTATAGGCCCCATGCTGTACATTAGATCCTCAGAGCTTACTCATAGGGCATAACTGAAGCTTTGTACCCTCAGGCCTCATAGACATGTCTTTTATGTTGGATTTATACTCAGGATTGGAACTGCAGGATCAGAGAATATATACACATTAAGCTTTAAATATACTGCCAAATAGTTTACTCAAGTGGTATAACAATTTGCATACCAACCAATGATATGAGACTTCCGGTTGCTCCACATCCTTGTCAATATTGGTATTATTGGGACGCCTGGGTGGCTCAGTGGGTTGAGCGGTTGCCTTCGGCTCAGGTCATGATCCCAGCATCCTGGGATCGAGTCCCACATCGGGCTCCTTGCTCAGCAGGGAGCCTGCTTCTCTCTCTGCCTCTGCCTGTGCTCTCTCTCTCTGAGAAATAAATAAATAAAATCTTAAAAAAAATATATTGGTATTATTGGTCTTTTGAATTTAAAAAAATGGGTGTATATTTCATTATGATTCAAATTTACATTTATCTGATAACTAGTGATGTTGAGCAACTTTTTATATGCTATTGGCCATGTGATGCCCTTTTAGTGAAGTGTCTGTTCAAGTCTTTGGCCCATTTGCAGAGAGTTGTCTTATCTTAGTGATCTGTAAGAGTTCCTTACATATTCTGGGTGTAAGTCCTTTGCCCAGTATATATATATTACAAATATCTCCTCCCAGTCTGTGACTTTCTTTTCATTCTCTGAATTTTATCTTTTGATGAACAGAAATATTTAAGTTTAAAAAAGTCTAATTTATTAATCTTATCTTTTAGGACTTGGGCTTTCTTATGTCCTGTTTAAGAAGTCATTGCCTGGTCTAAGTTCACAGGGATAATCACCTTTGTTTTCTTCTAGGAACTTGATTGCTACCTTCATAGTTAGGTCTATGATTCATCTCAAATTAACTTTTTCTGCAGATAAAGGTCAAGATGGTCAAATCAAGATGGTCAAAGGTCAAATTTTCCCATTTGGATATCCAATTAGTTCAGCACCAGTGCCAAGCAGTTTTGTTGTATGAATGAATGAATATTTGTTGAATGAAAAATTCATTTTAGAGAACAAAGCAACCACTTAGAATCCAGAATGTCCAGAAAAACCCAGAACACGCGATCACAATAAACTTAATGCAAAAATTTGTATTACATTGACTCTTGAACCATTTCTACTTTTTTCAGTATCTGGTGAATACCATTAGCATTAGTAGCCTCAGGGTAGAACACAGTTCAGAAATTCTTATCTAGAATTTGATCTGGCATGGTTTGGTTCTACCTTTGTGGAGGTAAAATTTTGTTCAGCTTCCTGACTGGTAGGTAACTTTGACCATTAGGGTTGGGGGAGAACCAAGAGCCAGAAAAAAAATTCATAAGTGGTGTATGTGTATGTATATATGTGTGTATGTATATATATATATATATATATATATAGAGAGAGAGAGAGAGAGAGAGAGAGAGAGAGAGTCCCTTTTTTATTCCTGGGGCATTATTTGACTTTTCTCAAATTTTGTTTCTAATTTTGTTTGTTTGTCTGTTTTGTTTCATAAAAGTGTTCTTTCTGTCTCATAAAACTCTGGCATCCTAGAGCTGGAAGGAGTCTCAGGAAGTCATTGCCCATTGGACACAGAACCAGATACTGAAACTTTCCAAGATTACTGGAGCCTCCTTGCCAAATTCCAGCTCCTGCCAGTACACATCCAATCAAAATGGTTTAAAAACCTTTACGTTCTGAGTGGTTCACTTATCTAGACCTACAAAAGCTGTGGAAAGAAGAGCAGAGGGAGGAAATCATTTTTAAAATGCAGGTGTGCCTCTCTTGTGGCCATGACCCTGAAAATGTTTTATGTCTCAATAGAATCTTATTTTATTTTTTTAAGATTTTATTTATTTATTTGAGAGAGAGAGAGAATGAGAGAGAGAGAGTGAGCATGAGAAGGGGGAGGGTCAGAGGAAGAAGCAGACTCCCTGCCAAGCAGGGAGCCCAATGCAGGACTCGATCCCAGGACTCCAGGAAGATGACCTGAGCCAAAGGCAGTTGCTTAACCAAATGAGCCACCCAGGTGCCCCAAATCTTATTTTAAATGCTTAGGGAAGGACAGACATTCTATCATCAATTGTTTTTATAAGACAAAAAGAAAAAAAACCCACTTCTATTTAGTACCCAGAGACCCTCCTTTATTAGTTTCTTAAGTTTTTGTAGTACCTTATCTCAAGGTGGAGTATCATGATATATGTTTATTAAACTACCCACCTCTAACTATTTTACTTAAAATGATTTTTAGGGATGCCTGAGTGGTTCAGTCGGTTAAGCATCTGCCTTCGGCTCAGGCCAGGATCCCCGGGTCCTGGCATTGAGTCCCACATCAGGTTCCCCTGCTCAGCGGGGAACCTGCTTCTTCCTCTCCCTCTGCTGTTCACCCTCCAACATGTGCTCTCTGGCTCATTCTCTCGCTGTCAAATAAATCTTTAAAAAAAATGATTTTTAAGGAAAGTTTTGATTGTGTATATGGACATAGAGAAAAGTACACAAATCATAAAAGCTCAATGAACTGTTACAAACTGAATACACCTTGATCACTAGCCTGTAGATCGAGAAACAAAGGAGCACCACAGCGACACTGTCTACATCCTATCGAGTCTCTGGTGAGGCCAAGGCATGACTTGGCTCCCCACTTCCCACCTAGAACTCTGCCTCTTCTTGGGCTCCCTCGGGCCAATATCTTTGGGGGGTATTGCCTAAAGAGAACTGGGTTTGGAGTAAGAAGGTGTAAAATTTATTTAGAGCAAGGCACAGGAGGAGTGGACCTGAGACTAGTCAGATCTGATGGGCAGGGAGGAGGGAGCTGGCTATGTCTTTGGGCAGTGATCTTACAGCAAGCTCAAGCATAGCATGGCTGTGGAGGCCCTGGGAAACTGAGGCAGTGTGAAAAGAGTAAGATAGGGGCCCAGAAAGAGCGAGAAGGTGATGTTGGCACTGCCAGAGAAAGGAAGATACCAAACATGAGGAGTGCTGACTTTAGCTCTCTGAGCTGGTGTCTCTAGACCCCCTTCCTGCCCACCTCCTTGACGGTGTCCCTGGGGAAAGAGGTAGGTTTTAGCCAGATGGCTCGTGCCCCCGTCAGATGGGTCAACCTCTCTGAGTCTTAACTTCCAAATCCAAAAAAGGGAAGGGTAATTAGCCTCTCTGCTTCATGGAGGTGTGCCCCAGTCAAATGAGGCAGTGAATACACGTAAAAACAGTTGTATTTTTACAATACTTCTCTCTCTTTGCCAACCATGGGCTCTTTCTCACTTTACCGTCAGGATGACTTGGCAAGCAAGTTGGACGAGAACAGAGGAGGAGAAATTCTCAACCCCTTGTCGTGGCTCCCTTCACCTCTGGGGCCCCAGATTTCTTATCTGAGGATTAACGTTTTCAAATCCTCCTTCAGGGAAAAGGGATTCCGTGAAAGTGTAAATTGTTAGCTGATCATTTCATATCTCCTGACCATGTCCACTCTGAAGCTGACTTACATTTAGATCCCGGATGTCTCTTTCACCAGCTGTTGTACTGCCTGAAACTTCCGGCACCGGCGTCCATGCCTCTTGGGACAGAGATTCCCACCATTCCCACATAGTTTGCCAGATGAAGAGGACCCCCACCTGCTAGGAATGGTTAACTCACCAGCCTGTTGTAGTTCTCAGTTCAAACATTGGTCTCCCAGTCCTCACATCAGCCTGGATTTTCAGTTGCAAGCATCCAAAAATGATTCTGGAAGATTTAAGCAAGATGGAGTTGACTTAAAAGATATCGGGGAGCCCACAGGAGACTGGCTAGAGATCTTTGCCATTTGGCTCTGCTACCAGGAACGGAGCTCGAAGATCCTACTGCAGAACTGGTCCAGGGAAGATGCCATGAAGTTATCATAGGCCATGATTGCCTCTGGAAACCGGATATAATTGCTACCACCACCATGGCGGTCACCCATTGATAACTGGAGTCTTTACATCTCTGCTCTTCCCACCACGAGCTTCTGATTCAAATATGGGTGGTAGCATCTGATTGGCAAAGCCCGGGTCATGGGTCCAAGTCCTGGTTGCAAAGATGGCTCAGAAACAGATGATGAGATCTTCTCAGTTTTAATTCTGGTGAGTGGGATCCACCTCTTAACAGAGGGGATTCTCCAAACAGAGGAAGGATGTTCAGATGCTGATTGGCCAGAACTTGTACCCCTTCCTTACAGCCTTCACACCCATCTCTTGTGAGTGGTGTTTGGACAAATCAGCATCCTTTAATCCATCTAGCTCTGGGACACAGACAGGTTTCTGAAGCCTACAAGTCGGAGGACCAGGAAGTAGATTCTTGAGAATCTTCAAGGACAGGGACCATCCAATTCATAAAACCCTGCCGGTGTTCTCTGCTCTTGACCAGGTGACACTTTTTCCTCTTCAAAATTCTTACAATGGGCCCTGTGTGGATGTTTGGTGGAAGAATGAAGAGAAAAGAAAAAAGAAAAAAAAGAAAGAGGTGTTGGATAACATCTGTCTCCACCCCCACTCCCCACCATGTTTCAGTTTTCATCCCTGACTCTGTGATGTATTAGGCACAGCTGTGTGCCTCAGTTTACCTGCCTGTTAAAAATAAATAAATAAATAAAAGAACCTGGCCTAGCTTACCTGCTGCACCTATAGCTCCAGCAGTGGCGTGACAGAGGTAACGGGTGTGTGGCGGCGCTGCCCAGCCCTTCATGGGGTTGGCTGCATATAATGACAGTGTCCCAGGACTGGTGCTTGTGTAACAGGCAGATTTACCGAGAGGGGACGACTGTTTGCTCAGCAGCCTAGAAGTCTATAATTAGACTGTCACAACATCAGCAAAAGTACAGGATCAATGTAATCAGAGAAGAAATGGAAAAGAACACAGCATCAGTCAAAGCCTCCAGTGGGTCCCCGTGGTTTCCGGAGCCTAATCGCCCAGGCGGATTCAATGTCCCACTTGTGGGTTTCCTCCTGGTGATGACCAGGTTGGTTTGGGCCTCTGCTGACTGGCCCCCTGAGCCACCCAACTCTCCCCGCCCTCGTCCTCCTCCCTTCCTCTGCTCACTGAGTCTTTGGGATGAGAGCCCAAAGGAGGCAGGACTTGTACCCAAAACTTAGTGGCCAAGGCGCTTCCGTTCGTCTTAATTGTATGTGTGTGGGAGTGAAGGAGGGCCAGTTTCTCTGAGATGGGATTCCTGGGGCCCATGTTGGCCTTCCTGGAAATCTGCATTTAGCTTATCCTCTCGATGATTCTATGCATGCTGAAGCTGGAAGGCCACCAGGCTGAGCCATGCTCCTGTCCCATGGTAGACTCGTCCTCTTGCTTCTACTGTGCACCTGGTGTGACCCTCGCAGTCAGGATGGCAGCGAGACCGAGGCAGCCAAGGTCAAAGGGCCTCCTCAAAGCCAAGGAATGATAATGGGCCTCTTATTTTCTTTTTAATCACATTAAGAATTCCAAGCTGCAGACATGTTTATCTCATTAATCCTCATGACATCTGATCTAGGGGGTAATGACCAGTGTCTTTAGTTTCCTTCAACCAAAGTGGATCAGGGCCCAGATCTACCCTCAAAGGATCTGGATCCAAGCGCTTCTAGTCTCCCCTGAGCCCGAATCCTCTCAGGTAGAAACAACTCAATTTCATAAATGTGTGATCTTTTATTTCTTACAGTTTTTTTTTAGCAGAAATAATGCATGCTATATAAAAATCAGAAAATATAGAGAAGCAGAAGGAAGAGATAAATCATTACTAACCACACAGCAACCATCCTGTTAACACTCTGTGTTTATCCTTCCCCACCAGCGTGCTTGTACACACTCTCACATGCATGTATTTGGACAGCTAGGAGAGGACTACCTGACAGGAGCCGTAGCTTCTAGATGAACGGTGATCTGCGGCCAGCAGGGAGGGAGCCAGAGGGAAAAGACCTGGCTGCTTGTTCCCTGTGCCTGCTGATCTCCTGCTTGTGTCTCCCTGTGGCCAAGCTCAAGCAGAAGGCAGGTCCGTGCCGTCCCCTGAACTCAGCCTCCTCAAGACACAGAGCAGGGAGTTGGACGGGAGGAGTAAGGGTCTGGATGGGCAAATGGAGGCCGTCCAACATGCTTTCCTATGTGCACTTATGAATACAACAGTTCGTTTTCCATTTCTAGAATTCCAGATCCTGAAAATGCAGTGTTCTGTTTTAAGTTAATTCTCTCCTTGACCACAGAGAGTGGGTGAGCTGTTATTTTGTGGTGTTGCCCTCAACACAGTGAGTTAAGAGCCCCGGCTGCTAGCTCTGGCTTCTCTACTCGCTCGTTGGAGACAGAGTTAGCTCTACCGTTATTCAGTCAATATGGCCCCTTCCCTGATACCAGACACAGCACTGGGCACCATGGAGGAGTCAGAGGACTGGTGCCTGGAGCTCACAGCCTCTCAGGGGCTGAGGGGCACGACATCAGCGTCCATGAACCAGGCAGAGAGACAAGCCCCAGGAGGAAGTTCTGCACTTACGCTAGTGACTTATAAGCTCCTATTTCAGGCCAGTGTCTTTAATAATAATAATTGATATTAATTAATATAGTATTTGATAAAATAGTAATTGATATTAATTAATAATAGTATTACTATTATTTATTATTGTATTGTATTTATTACTATATCCTGCCGCTGTTCTAAGTGCCTTGTAGGTATCTGTATTATTAAATCTTCCAACAGCCGCATGAGGTAAGTTGTATTGTCCCCATTTTATAGCTGAAGAAACTGAGGCATGAGAAGTTTCAATAAGTGAAGCTAGAATTTGAACCCAGACAGTCTGACTCAAAGGCCTATTTTCTCAAAAATCTATGTGTTACTACAGTGAGTCTGGGATCCAAACTACTTCAACATTATTCTAAAGTGTTGTTTGCCTTTTGAACTCTCATTCCCTCCGGAGTGACACTGGAGATTCCAGAGGCTGCATGACAGTCTTGACATCAGTCTGAGGCTAATGGAATGTATGCTCTATATTCTTGTGTTTTAAAACTCCCTCAGTTTGAATTTCTAATACAGTAAATACCACAGAAATAACTCACTTAAACAAAAGTTCTTTGGTGTTCTCAAGGGGATCCTAAGGGGTCCTATAAAAGGGTTTTGAGATCAAAAAGTTTGAGAAGCACTGTGTTAATCATTCCCCCTGGGAGGGGGAATGATCAGAGTGAGGGATCTCATTGGATTACTGGACCAGATTTATTACCCCTAGTTTCCTTTCCTAAATCAGAGGACCAGGTAAGGCAGATTCTACACTAGAGAATGATAGAGCGCAGAGGAACCCAGGGTAGTCATCTGGCCCATTTTCTTGACTTTGGGGAAGATGGCTTCAGATGGGCTGGGGGCTTCCCTGCCCCTGGTCCCCTCATGGACTTGCCTGTGGCCAGGGTGGCCCTGTTCATCTTATCCAGAACCCCTGGGCCAAGTCCACCCCAGGTCAGGGCTTGAAATTCTCCAGGAGATTTGAGAATACCCAGTTTGGCCCTAGTAATTGTTATTTGTGAGAGGGAACGGACATTTAAGCCTTTGCAATTTTCAGTTGAATAGTATAATTTTAACTATCTGTCAAGATAATTAAATGATTGCAATCTGGCCTAGTTTTTTCAGTCTATGAAATCGCAAATAAGTAGTAGTAATTACTTTTTAATTAACGACATTGGGAATTGTAGCAAATGAAGTTTAGCCAATCACGGGGAAAGATTAAAACCTAACTCTAGGGATGGTAGAAAATAATTGATATTCCTTGCTTAAAAGTGAAAAAAATTATTCAGCCATAAAAAAGGATGAGATCTTGCCATTTGTGACAACATGGATGGAGTTAAAGGGTATTAGGCCAAGTGAAAGAAGTCAGACAGACAAATATGTGATTTCACTTATATGTAAATCTAAAAAACGAGAAATGAATAAACAAACAAGAGAGAGAAACAGAGCCATAAATACAGAGAACAATATAATGGAATATAATGGTTGCCAGAGGAGTGCAAGTTGGGGATTGGGTCAAATGGGTGAAGGGGAGTGGGAGGCACAGACTTCAAGTTATGGAGTGAATAAGTCACAGAAATAAAAGATACAGCACCAAGAATATAGTCAATGGTATTATAATAGCACTGTGTGGTAACAGATGGTAACTACACTTGTGGTAAGCACAGCATAAAGTATGGACTTTTCAAATCACTATGTTGTACACCTGAAACTAACATAACATTGAGTGTCAACTATGCTTTAATTAAAAAACTAATAAGCTTTGTTAAAAAGTGGAAAGAAAATAGGAAATGTCTGTATTGGGAATTCTAGGCTGGTGACCAGTATCCATTTCTTCTTCCCTGACTGAGGAACTGCCGCAATGCTTGGGTAGAGTTGATGTGGACCGCTCCAGCATCCCAAAACGATGGGCCCAAGCCAGAAGGGTACTTCCTCCCCCTTGCCCTGGGATCATTTAGGGATGGGATGTTGCTTTAGTGGTTGGAGAAAGGGAAGGGGTGAATGGTCATCTCTGTCTCGGTAAGATCAAGGGGAGATGTGAGTCCCAGAATGGGTACCATTGTTTTGCTGCCTTGAGAGAAGCCAACGTGTCATGATACCCACACACCAGCAAGGGCGGGACCAACAACTCAAGACAACCAGGTCAGAAAGCCACACTGCCATCCAACTTTTCTCTTCAGGAGCCCACAACTCCCTGTGTTCTAGCTAATTTAACTGTATTTTCTGATACTTAGTAAACAACAGATTTGATATAATTAACTTTTTTGACAATTCAAATGCTATGCGACAGAGAAAAGGGCTGTTGTGTTGACCCAACAAAAAGTTCCAACTCTGACAATTTAAGGACAATTCTGATTTTACATCACCTGTCCTCAAGCCGATCTTCCAAATGACATCTTCATGCCCCATAGTCCCCCTGCTCTACCTTCCACACTGGTACGTCCTCCTCTAGTTTTGTTTTTCTTTACAAATAAAACTCTCCTTTCCCTGTTTTATTGTGTAGTGACCAAGCATCAGAAATGTTAGCCTCAACAACCAAAGTTTCTCCAGGGTCAAGGAAAACAGAGGCTGGGAGGGCAGCGCCGTGTGCATCATAATGCTTTGTTAAGCCAACTGGAGCGCCAGTTCTCTGTAGCAGCACAAAAGCAGCAGTGCAAAGGACACGATTCGGCTGGTGGTTGGTAGGAGGAGCGCCCAGATCAGACAGGCTGGGTTGAAGTCCCAGCTCCGCCTGTTTCTCTGGGAGTTTTATCTGACCTCGCTGAACTTCAGTGTCCTTATCTCAAGATAATAAGATGGTGATAGAGATGCCTGGGTGGCTCGGTTGGTTAAGTGTCTGCCTTTGGCTCAGGTCATGGTCCCAGAGTCCTGGGATGGAGCCCCACACCAGGATCCCTGCCTCAGCTTCTCCCTCTGCCTGCCACTCCCCTGCTTCTGCTCTTTCTCGCTCTGTCTCTGACAAGTAAATAAATAAAATCTTTTTTTAAAAAGTGATGGTGATAATAAGAGAACCTCTCTCATTGGGGTGTTGTGAGGATTAAATGAGCTAATTCATGTATACTCATGAGTGTGTATGGCAAACGGGAAGTTTAAAAAAAAAAATGTTAGCTAGAGACAGTCTGAGAGACTTCCTGTCCCTGGGACTCTGTGCACTTTCCCGAGAAAGGAGGGATCCTCTGGAGGGTCTCCAGGGTCCCTTCCAGACTGATGTGCCCAGAACTCACTCACACATAGTGTCCCCAGAAGCATTGCAGGGGCTGTCTGTCTCTAGGGCTCTCAGAAAGGACATCCATGTCAGTTTTGTTTTTTATTGTTGTTTTTGTTTTCAGTATAGAAACTGAAACAGAGAAACACAGGGCCAGTTCCTGCTGATCATCACATATACAGCACAGGAAGAGGGGGGCCATGAACATGGAGCTCGAGAGTCTATGATACTGTCACCCTGCTCTTGGGCCCTCAGGATGCTCATCCATAAATAGGGTCAAACCCCTCCCCACCATCTCTCCAAGTAACTGTGAGGGTTATATAAAACAACCCACTCAATGTCAGAGAGCCCCTGTCATACCATGGTGCCTTGTCAGTAGTCATTTCCTTCCTCTTTCTGGGGCCACAGGCCACCACTGCAGTGAGTGGTGGGAAGGAGTTCCACCTGCAGTGACAGCAAAAGAAACTCTCTCCCCAGGCTGCAGATAACAAGGCTTATTTGAACGTTGCTGGGATACTGAGGAGACAGGAAGCTCCCAGGGAGCCCAGAGAGGGGAGAGCTGACCTCACAGCTCTGACACCTGGCTGATACCTGGCTGGGGAACTAAAATGTTCCAGGGGCTCACTTTTCTCCCTGCCCTCTTAACAGATATTACTGATCTCTGATAATTAATAAGACTTTGCTCTTTTCTTTCTAGAGTCTCCTCCTACCACAAATCCCCAACTCAGTTGCTATCTAAAATATAAACTCCCAGAGAGAAAGTCTGAGGGGCAGGTAGGCACCAGCAACTCTACATGGGCATGTGTTTTCTCTCTGATGGCTGGGAGGTTGGCCTCCTGGGACCAGATGTGCTCAGCTGTGGCCACATGGGTGCGATCCCAGGCTATGGGTGCGATCCCAGGCTACAGGTTCTCCGGGAACAGCAAAGGGGGGCCCACCTGCTACAGGGACAGTGGGCTTACCTACAAGCAGCAGTGTGACACAGCAGTATACAGTTATGGGTGTTTTCCTCCCTCCTTTCTCATTGTTCTGTTTTGGACCCATCCATCCCAGGCCAAAGACCCTTCCCTATCAAATGCCATCCCCAAGCAAAGGGGTTATTGTGCTAATAGAGCCTGGGAGCTGTGATAGCCTATCTCCCAAAGTCCTTGTTTTTGTATGAAAGAGCCTCAAATAATCACAGGCCTAGTGCTTGCAGACTGTACAGAGAAGATTTTGTAACCACGTGGGCCCCAGTCTGTACAAATTAGCTAAAGCAGAGGGCGAGGTGCCTGTCATGACCCAGCCCCCAGGGAGCAGACTTCCTACTATGGCTATGGCACTTAGAGGTCTGTTTTGGAGCCATCTTGCTCATACCTGGGCAAGGTGAGATGGCTCCCTCGATCTTGCTGGTGGGGGCTGGGACAGCATGGATAACTGAGAGTCACAGCAGAAAGGGAGAGGGAGTGACCTGCTGTAACTGAGGGCCAGAAGATGCCTGGCCATGGTGCTGAGTCAACCCAGAGCACCTACCTGGGGTTCAGGGTGGCCCCCTATAAGGTGGGGGAGGATCGCATCGCAGGGTTCCATCTGTCCTGGTGTTAGTTCCCTGGTGGGAGAGGTGTGCCAGTCACACTGGAGACAGCTGAGCTTCTGGGATGGAAGCCCTGCCCTGGGGTCCTGACTGGAAGTGCCAAGAGAGGGCTTTCCACCTGTGGGCATTGTCTGTTGCTTTGGGCCTTGTTCTTCAAACAGCGAGACTGTTGGAACCCCGTGGGGGTACTTGGGGTATATTCCCATGTCCCAATCCCAGAGCCTTCCATTCCAGGGGTCTTTGATTTTGACAAGTACACCTGATAGTTCTGGCCCAAATGACCAAACACCACACCTAAAGAAACCTGGTGATAAGAGGAAGATTTTAGTGTCAGGCAGGCCTGGATTCGTAGCCCTGCTTTGCCACTTGCTGGCGGTATGGCCCCTGGCAAGCTGTTTCATTCTCTGTGCCTCCGTTTCCTCTTCTGAGAAATGGGAACAGAGAATACCCACGTCATCAGGGCATTGAGGAGAAGAAATGTTAGGAGGTGCTGCTCTCAGTGCACGGGAAGGTGGGAGAGAGTGACAGAGTCTGACCACTTCTGCTCACTTGCAGAACTGTATTTGTCAAGGGACACTTTTTACAGGAACAAATGTTAATTCTAATGCCCCAAATTAATTAATTCTAATACAGCTTAGGGTTTTCCTTTCAGAATCTTCATTGATGAGCAAGTCAACCCTAGCGCGCCCCCACTCCAACATACTCACACCCGCCTCCTTTCTCTTGCAACTGGACAGGCCCTCTGCCTGGAAGCCCTCGGTGCTCCACTGTTGCCCATCCACTCCCCAGGCCCCAAACAGATCACCTCTCAGCAGGAAGTGTGTTTCCTCACTGATATCACAACTGTGTAGACACCCCACGCAGACACCACAAGGACTCTTAGATCTTATACTTCTGGTTTTTCAAGTCGTATTCCAAGAACTAGTATCCACCTATTAGATAAGTAGGATAGTCCATGTGGCCAAAGATCTGGCCTCACTGAGAGGCGGGGGTCTTAGATTTTGACAAGTACCCCTGATCATTCTGACCCAAATGACCAAGGACCACACCTAAAGTCGTTTGGTTGGTATTATACACATTAATGTTTGAGGATGGCAGTTTCATACAGAACACTTTGCAATCCCCAAACCACTAAACATAATTCAATCTTTGAAGCTTAGAAGGTGACTTTAAAATCATCCTTTTTCATAATTACAGTTCAGGATAAACCAGCTTCTACCTCATGAAGCTTACGGCCCTGGCAAACATCCAAGAGTGATGTCTGTTCCACACAAAATAAGCTGGGGTACATTGGTGGGATTGCTTCTGAGCCTTGGGGTTCCCAAACACACAGTGAGTTGCGGGGTGGGGGGGCGGTTCCCATGCCCTTCTAGTCTGTAGTCTGTATGTCTGGGTGAGGGAACTGGCCTTCATGTTTCCATAGAATGTGCCTGGTTTTGCTTCTGTTTTCACAGGCCCGAGGGCAGTGAGAACCCATCCTTGCTGCCAATGATCCAATACAAAATACAGTTCTATTTGTTCTGCACTGAACAAATTCTCCAGGTCAGCCATCTGAGCAGAGCAGGGTTGGGGGTAACGGAGAAAGCCCAAGATGAGGATGCAGTTCTCAGCCCTAAGAACATTAGGCAAGTCTTTGTAACACAAGACAGGCAAAGAAAGAGTAGATAGCTCCTCTGGGCACCCACTTCTTTGGCCTGACATGTACCTTTTGCCACCACACTGATGAGAGTCTCCACTTGAGCAGAAGAGACACAGTTCTGAGGAGTGCTGAGAGACCACATGTCTATGCCAACTGCTGTGCCCCCCTTCCCTGTGGTGCGTGCGCAGAAGAGCAAGCCTAGCTTTACAGTGGCTGTCATTTCCAAGGTGGCTTTGGGCAATGGCAGCCAGAGGGCTGGGGTTTGTCACCACACCTGACCAGCACTCCAAGGGCCCCTAGTCACAGCGATGTGAGAAACGCCTCTGAGCAGGGACTACAGAGCTTTGGAGCAAAGCTGACCTGATCATCTGTTGGGTCGGCCTCATCTCCACACTCATCCTTGTGCCTCTTTCTCCCTGGCTGGGTCTGGCCATAGCTGCAGGGAAGTAGCAGCTACTTTGGAGGAGAGGCTGCCAAAGTCAGTGATGGCAATACTCAGAGCAGTAGCTCATGACAGACCATGAAGTCTTCACTATGTGCTAGCAGCTGCACCAAGGGCTGTTTCCTCCGTAGGATCTTTTGTTTGGAAATAACTGAGGCAAGAAAGGTTAAAGGACTTGTCAAGCCGCGAGGCTACCCTAGCAAGCTGGGGAGAAAGGATTCGGGTTCCCGTCATCTTGTTCCAGAGCTGCCCACTGTTGAAGAGCCATGCCTTTCTAGGATTTTTGAGGACAAGGGGCATCCTTCAGGCTCCTGGGCAGCTCTGGGGACACCCTCTTTCTACCTTCTTTCTTGAAGCTTGGCGCTGTGACCTGAGGAGAAGCAGAATTCTCTTTCAAAAACTTTCCACTGTGTGCCCAGGGCCACCTGTTATGTTCCTTTTACCCCGAGGGTCTTGAGTCCAACAAACTTGGCTTAGAGTTTTAGAAATGCTCTCCACATTGCCACCTGGGAAAGGGGGGTTGTTAAAAATCATTGCTTGAACCACCTCATGCCTTCTAAATCAGAATCTTAAGCAGCCAGGGGGGCTCTTTGGAAATCCCATGCAAAGGGAACAGAGCACTAGCTTCAAGGTGGAAAGACTGGGGCTTATGTGGAATTCAGCCAGCCAGGTAGCCTCTCTGGGCCTGGTCTGTGAAGCAGGGTAACCGAAGCTGCCTTTCCTGGACCGCGGCTTTATTGTGACGGTGAACCGTGATCACGGGTGTGACAGCTTTGTGATGAATTTTAAGAACTAGCTAGCATTTATCGAGCTTTCAGACTAAGGACTCAAGGAGCATCATCTCTGAGGTTTTGGAAGTGCTGAAGGGAGCGCAGAGCTGTTCAGGAGTGACCACTGTGGAGAAGCAGCAGGGCCCAGGCTGAGTCAGAGCTGTTGAGTCCCTTTCCAAGCGCTGCTGTCGGAGAAATGCCATGCAGGGGTGAGTTGGTGCCTGAGGTCCAGAAAGCAGGGTGGAGCCAAGACCCACTGCAGAAGCACGAGTGCCACCCTGCTTAGAGGGGAACCTGACACACGTCTCCTGCCCGGAGAGCTGCCACTTCAGTCGCTAGGCATGGCTGCGCCGCCTCTCTGCCTGCAGACAGGGAGCACCAGGTGATTCGAATCCTCAGCCAACCCCGAGGACAGTTGTTTTGGCAGCTGCCTCAGGCCTGCCTTCTGTGGGAAGCCTTCCCAAGGAGCAGGGCAGACGCCAGGTGGGAGCATGGGCTCCTGTAACAGGAGCACCCTCACCCCTGTTGTCTCCGCCCCCCAGCTCCTCCCAGCTGAGCCCAGTCCCTGATGGGCAGGCTTGTCCACCCCGGGGCTTCAGTCCCCACCAAGGGGCTTAGAAACCTCCCTGAGAACACACGCGCAGGCCAAGGGGTTCCCACCACCCCGCTCCTACTCTCCTGCCAACCCCATTCTGCAACGGAGCTGCTGTGCCTCCCTCTTCAAGCATGAGTCCTTCCAGGGACGCCAGTTTGTGGAATTAATATTACTGTATTCATAATATTAGCTACAAAAAAAGTGTTACAGTTTAACCCAGGACAGGCTGCACATCGGCCCTGCGCTGTGCCCTGTGCCTGCATTACCTTAGCGAGTCATCGCTACTCAGACATTATTGATTGCACCTGCTCCCCTCCCCCCACCCCCGCCCCGGAGGAGCACAAAAGGAAACTGAGGGGCAGAGATACCGAGTGGTTAGCCAAGTTCAGCCAGCTAGTCAGTGACAGAGCTGGGAAGTGAACCAGGGCTGTTGGACTTCAGGCAAAGTCCCTGCCCCACCGACATGGCCACCCCCCTCTGCTCTTGGTCTGATCTCCTGCCCCCTGCTCCACCTCTACCATTCCTTTGCCCTCCTAGAAATCAGGCTGTGGCCCATGTGGAGACTACAAGTCCCCACCTTCCTGGACTTGGCTCCTTCTCCACTCCACAAGCATGTCCCTCCTGTCTTGCCCCTCCCCCCAACCAGGTCTCCAGAGCCTTCTGGCCTCAGGCCACTTGCTCCCCGCCCTCTAAGTCTGTGTGCATCCTTAGCCGGCCCTGGGGTATTTCCAAAGGCTCCCTATCTATCCCTTGACTTTCAGGCTTCTCATGCTTCAAGCTGTTCTGCCGGTGAAGGCCCAAGCCCTCCTTCAGAATCATTCACCCTCATTTCCCAGCGGGACCATCCAGCTACTGGCTGCAGGTGATGGGGACAGGCCAGACTTCCAGCCTGGCACCCAGGGCCTCACAGTTTGACCTGAACCCCCTTCAGCCTGTCTCTACTGCTGCCTCTCTAGTCTGGCCTGGCCCGCCTCCTCCTTGCTCCTCAGATGTATTTCATGAGTTTCCCCTCCATTCACATCAACGCACACATTGCTCGCTTAGTCACTGTAAAAGATTTATTGATCACCTTCGTGGCTATACGTCATCTCAGGCTCCGTGGAGGTGAAGAAGCCTAGCCCCGCCATATGGAGCTGATGCCTGAGCCAAGGAGACAGACTGGTGTCTTTGAGGAACTGAAAACCCAGGGTGGTAGGGCAAGGCAGGTTGGGGAGCATGGCTTGAAAGAAAGCTGAGGACATCCGTGGGGAGTGGGTCACGCGGGTGCTCGCAGGCTCCACGGAGGGCTCTGTGGAACTCCTGGTGCCAACAGAAAGCGCTGGAGGGTTTTGAGCAAGGAAGTGGCATGACCAAATTCCAAAAATCCTGCTGTTGTTGGTGAAGCAACTTGGGGTTGCGGCCTGATCTCTCCACCAGGAGCGCTCCTGTCTCTTTCTTCTGTCTGCCAAGGCTGGCCCACGGGAGGAAAGCGGGACTGTTTGTGGGGCACCCGTGGTGGGGATGACTGACACCTCCACAGTGGCCCTTGCCAAGCATCAGCCCCACTGAGGCACAGTGTGGTGATGCCGCATGGAAAAGAGGGCAAGACAAACCAAGCGCGAGGGCCAGGCTTTAAGGCAGGTCCCGTAGACACCCTGGAAGGTGTGAGGGGCAACTTCGAGGAGGAGCTGGAACAGCTGAGCAGGCCCTTGAGTAGGGGATGGCTGGCAGGGGGACTCTGGATGGAAGCATGGGGACATACAGGAGGAACTGCCCTATTGGAGGGGTAGTGTGTCAAGCAGCAGGAGGAGAGAGGTGGGCTAGTGTGCAGCAGGATAGACAGTGGCGCTCTCGAATTGTGGACCAGGCCTGGTGCAGTGAGTGTGCTGTTGGGTGGCTGCAGGGTCCCCAAGTGCCCACAACACCCATGCTGCATGCTGAATATAGTGGCCTCGAACAGTTCCTTACCCACCAGTTGCCATGCTGTGGATCTTGTGACCGTGCAGCTCTGGCCATAAATAAGCAGTTGACACAAGGCTTGGCACCTGACTCCGAAGGAGCCACATAGAGCCTGGTCATGAGGACACCGGAGACCTGGGAGGTGGCCTGGCATAGAACTCTGTCCAGCAAGGACCAGATGCCAGACAGAAAGGACTGTCCCAGCCAGATCCTCTCGGGGGGTCTGGTAGCAGACACACAGAGATAGCCCCAGTCAGCAGGATGCAGCATTACTGAGAGACCCTCAGAGGGTCGTCAGAAGCCGAAGCCACAAAACAGCAGACATCGTGCCCAAGCAGGAGCAAATGAGATGGGGAGGGGAGAGATTGGGGCAGCAGGCCTGGAGGCAGCCAACTTGCAAGGATGATGAAGACCCAGGAGCAGGAAAAGATGGTGTGGCCTGTGAGGGACCACAGACTGCTGTGCTGAGCTGTGAGGAGCTGAGAGGCCATTCTCCACAGGTCCTGTCCCACACATCCTACCAGCGACGCCTGAGGCTGCCTGAGGGGGCTTCTAGTCCTTGCACACCTCCAAAACACCAAACATGAGCACAGAGCTGCCATGAGCTGCCATGTTCTGGGTGGGGTGCTGGGGTGCTGCTGGGGCCACAGAGGCGGCTTTTCCAAGGTCTTCTGTGACAGTCACCCAGAGCCACCACACTGGACCTAGATCTGCTCGGAAAATCTTCAGTGCGGGGAGAGCCTGCAAGCTCTGGGTGGTAAATTACAGGGTTGGAGACCACAGAAAGCCACAGGAAAATTCTCGTCAGGGCCAGGAGCAGACACAAGGGGAGAGAGACTGTGAATGACTCCCTGGATGAGAAGAAAGATAGAAACAGCCAGAACTCAGCTTGATGGTATGGAAAGAAAATGAAGAAATGATGGAACAAATGTCTAGAATCCCCAAGTGGGGTAGCTGGCAGGGAAAAAGGGAACTGTGTGACCAGATGTTTGCTTTGCCTCCTGGAATGGAAAGCACTCCAAATGGAAAACGTTCCTGGACCAGTGAGGTCAGATCTGTGAGAAACTCCTCTTCCAAAAGCAAGATGGCGGCCTCCGCCAGACCCTCCGCACCCAAGTGGGAAAACTGCTGGGACCAGAGGCCTGGCAACCTCAGCCCCCTCCCACTTCAGTCCCCTGTGAGAAAAACCTTTTCTGGGCCACAGACACAGTGTGGCAACAAAGCATTTGCTCCCCAAGTTTATAGACCTGGCTCTGGAAGGAAGACCCACGGGAAGGGAACTACATCCAACCGGAGGCCAGAAAATGTTTCCCTTGGTCTGTGGCGGGGGCTGATGTTGGCTTGTTTCCTTCTTGTCCACAACAGGATGGCACAAGTGAAAGCAAACAAAACAGAAGCCAATGCAAAGGGCTTCTTAGGCTCTCTCAATGAGAACAACCCAGAAATCAAGGCCAGGAGCAAGGGAAGAGTGGGGCGGCAAGAAGACCCTGTGGGAGAGAACTGGCTCACTCCAAGGACCTGCTAAGTACCACGATGTCTTATGGGCATGAAGGGCAGACAATATTGAGGTTTTCCTCGTGTTTTACGTGTATGTATGCATGCCTGCACGTGCATTGATGCGTTTTGTCTACTTGAATCCCTTCCTTAACTTCAACTTCCAAGACTTGGCTCTTGTCCTCCCCAGTAGGTCATGGGACACCTCCTTGGAGACCCTTCTTCGTAATACTGTCTGTATGTATCAGTTTGGCTGTGATAACACACGACCCCCAAATCCCAGGGTTTCACAATGATAACAAACATTTCTTTCTCCCATCACATGTGGGTGACCACCAACTGTGACTCCTGTGGCTTTGTCCCATTACTTCCTATTCCGGGGCCCAAGCTATCCCATCTGGGTCAGCAAATATGACAGTAGAAGCTCTCATCAGTGCATTTTAAAGCTTCTGCTGAAACCTAGAGCACACCATCACATCCATTCATATTCCACAGGCCAAATCATGTCACATGATCAAGTCCAAAGTCAGGAGGGTGAAAATATATGTTGGTCTCAAAGGGATAGAGGCCATGCATAGTGCAAATGATAATACTGTCTGCCTGCCTTCCAACAGATGCTTCCACAGCTCAGCAGTCTCCTCCATGCAAGCTTGCTTTGTTCTAACAATTTTGTGAAATAATATCAAATGCAACAGTAACAAATATTCCCTAACCCCTGTCTTTGGGCCTGGTGTTGTTCTAAGTGTTTTATAGGCATTACTCAAGTTAATACCCTAGGAGATAGAGACCACTCTTATCCCCATTTCACATATAAGACAACAGGCGGACAGGGTGACTTGCCCAAAGTCACACAATGGCTAAGGGTCAGGGTCAGGAGTCACTCTGGGGGCACTAAAGGCTGTACTCTTACCCCCAGCTCTACCCAGAGACCGGGGTGGAGAAGTGTCAGATGAACCAAGAGAGGCTTAAGAAGGTGAATTGACTTGCCCAAATATCATGTTTCATAAAGAGAACTAAAATACCAGTAGCCTGGCCCTTTTCTTTCTTTTTAAAAGATTTTACTTATTTATTTGAGAGAACACTCATGAAAGAGCTCAAGGAGGGGGAGCAGCAGAGGGAGAGGGAGAAGCAGGCCCCCTGCCGAGCAGGGAGCCCGATGTGGGACTCGATCCCAGGGCCCTGAGATCATGACTTGAGCCGAAGGCAGATGCTCAACCATCTGACCCACTCAGGCACCCTAGCCTGGCCCTTTTCTAACCACCTCATGCCGTCTGGGAGCCCGGTGGCCTGCCCTGGTTTCTGGGGGCTCCACAGCCCTTTTGCCCTCCTCAGCAATCCCTCCTCACCAGTCCTGCCCCAAGGCCAGACCTGGGGCACGGGGATCCAGCACTTGGGAACCCCAATCACTCCCCACACTGGAGCCTGGTGGACTGAGGCCCCAGGGACCGTCCCTGTCCAGTCTGTTTCCCTTTACCCAAGGAGCAGCCCAGGTGGCTAGGAAGCCAGGGCTGGGGATCAGTGGACCCACTCTTGAGTCCTGGTTTGGTCCCCAATGCCGTTAGGGGTTCACATTCCCCTCTGTGGCAGGAGCGCTTACTTTAGGAGGCTGTGCTCACCACTGAGTAACCGGTCTTGCTTTCCCTCTCCAGCTACTCTGCTCCGCTTCCCAGTGCATCTTTTTGGTAAAAGCACTTGCATTCATGTCCTTCGGTCCCCACACCCGCCTCCGCAGCCCTCCTTCCCGGGTTTAGGTTACTGCCAGTGCCCAGACAGGTTCATGCCGAGGTGTGAGATGACCTGGGAGCACCTTCCCATCCACACCTCAGCAAAGAACCAAAATGGGCTGGTTCTCCGTCCTCTCCAGCTGGACACATATATACATGGGCACACACACACACACACACACACACATAACACATACACTTATGTACACGCTTATGCACACACAGGTACCCATGCACATGCATGTGTCTACACACATACACACACACGTGTACACACAAGCACAAACACACTCATACACAAACGCTTATATTGACACGCATGCATATAGACACGTCTCCACATGGACACACAACCCACACGTGCGCATGTATGTAGACACAAGACACACCTGCATGCGTACACACATGAACACATATATGTACAAACACACCCACACACATATACCCGTGTCGGTATGTACACACATACCCACAAACACATACATGCACACATATACACAAGTAAACATACATCGATACACACACATAGGCACATTCTGTACCATGGCCACCGAATAGGGTGTGGTTTGTGGGGCAGGGAACGCCCTCTGTCCATCACCCACTTCCTCCCATGGAGGATGAGTGCCTTCCACAGGCAGGGCCTTCTTCACAGGCACAGAATGTGGGCATGAAGAGGGCCCTTGGCGGTCAAAGCCTTCCCCTCACCCCCCCCTCCCCACCGCTGGTGAGGAAGCCAGGCCCCTAGAGTAATAGTAGCTAACACATGGCACTCACAACACTCACAACATAAGCTTTTCGTGTGTTTTAGCCCACTTCCTATTCACAATCCCCCGGGGAGCCTCCTAGTCTCTTGTTTTTCCAAATGGGGAAGCTGAGCCCCAGAGGGTCATCAGTCAGTGGGCGATGGAGTCAGGTTTAGGCCCAGTGGCTCCAGCCCCTGAGCTCCTGCCCCTAAGCTGGGCTGCCTCTCTGCCACCAACCAGACTCGCATGCCCCAGGCAAAGGGACCTGCAACCACAACAGAATCCCGCTGAGGCGGCCCTGCTCTGCTGCCCAGCCGAGATGCCTGTTATTGGACTGCTGGGCAGTGTACAACGTGTGCCCAAGGGTGGGGAGGATGCTGGGAGGGCAGTGGGGTGCTCTGTTCACTTCTTCTTCTGCTTCCCAGGCACAGGCCATGCATGGCCCACAGTTCCTGAGAACTGAGACCAGCATCTGAACAGGCCGGATGGATGCTTGGTTTCTTTGGCAAGTTTGCTCACATTCTCCTGGCTCTGCTTTTTTGGGGCTTGATTTAAGTTTAATTCCAGCCGGAATGACTGGAAATACCAAGTATTTCACTAGGATTAACGCCTGCCTGGAAGAGCCAAACTGCTTCCACCGCAACCAGGTACCGTGGACCTCGGAGGATCATTAATCCCAAGGAAATCTCTGTGACTCAGCTCCGGGTGGCTTCGCAGGCCCAGGAGGGCCAACCCAATTTGCAGACGCCCAGGCCTTGGCCTCCGCTTAGCTGGGGGAGGGAAGAGGGCGGACCAGGGTGGCTTAGCTTCCAGCTGCCCTGTTCTTCCAGCCACTACCCTGAGGCAGCCAACAACAAGCCAACAGCAAATGCTGTAGGGAAAGTGGGGAGCAGAGAGAGGGGCGGCAGGCCGGCAGGCAGTGTAGGTACCACCTGGTTGTCTCTCTCCGTGCCCTGGGGATGAGGTGGCACAGTGGCCAGGGGCACAGCTCCTAGCCACGCCCCCTCTTAAGGTTTCTTGTTTGTTGGTGGGGGGAGTGCCCTGCTGGGTAAGTGTCCCGCACTGTGGTTTCTCATCTTGGAGAAGGGATGGTAGCGGCACCTCCTACACAGAGCCAGTATGAAGATCAGGTGATGCAATGTTTTCAAAACCTATAGCAGAGTGCCTGGCCCATGGGAAGCCCCAAATAAGATGAAGTATGGGTATGAAACAGGCGGCTTGTCACACTGGGCCAGGTGTCAACACTGCAGTGTGACACACACCCCTTCCTGAGGTGATGAAGCTGGTTTTCCTCCCTCCTTGTCCACTCTGAGCCCCTATGCTGCTGTCCCAGGCAGGCACCCCAGCCAGCCCCTGCCCCACCCCCTGGACATAGCTGTAGCTTCTCTACCCTGGCTCTGACCAACCACCCTGCTGGTAACCCAGGTGTCCTCCGAAGTGGAGCCCGGCTCTGAGCCCCACTTGGTGATTAGGGAGCAGCGGGAGAGATTGTCCTTCCTTCCCCATGCCTAGCTTCACATGCCTGGCTTCCCATGCCTAGCTTCCTGCCACCCACAGACATATCCCCATGGGTCCTCTGGGCATTAACTGCCTGCTGGGGTCCCTGCCCTCTTTCTTGCCTCTCCATGAGCTGCTGGAGCAGCTCTACAGCCCACAGTGTGGCTGTGAAAGTCCCACAGTGCCTTGCACCCAGCACCAGATCATCTTAGGAGGGTAGAGGGAAAGAGAAGCAGTCATGGGGAAAGGATGGTGTGACACAGAATGCCAGTCAGACTAGGATGAGGCTACAAAGCAATCAGTGAAGAATTGTCCACACTGTTCTCCAAGAAGAACACCTCCCAGGAGTCACTCTTCATCACCCAAGCAACCCAGAAAAGACTTTATCAGTGATCATAGCTCTGTACCCATCACATACCTTTAGCCCTCCCAGGCCCTGTGGAGCTATTCTTTCTGCTAAAATCCCTGCCAACCCTCCCTACTAGGTACTGTGAGGGAACTCCTATTTATCCTTCAAAATCCATTTCATATGTCACCTCCTCCAGGAGACTTTCCCCGAACACTCCCTCCCATAGTCAATCACACCCTCTGTGGGATCTCACAGTGAGTGCACTTTGCATCCAACTCTGTCTGATCCATCTCTACATGCCCAGCTCCTATCACAGAGTTTGGCATTCAGTGAAAGCTCAGCTAAAATGTGTTTAAATGGAAAGCAACAACAACAACATCTTTTTGGCTAACTGTTCACACCCCCCAGGCCAAAGCAAACTGAAACTCCCAGCCCAAGCCTTCTATGGGGCTGGATATCAAGATAAGACCCCAAGCATCACACAGCCTTAGGACGTACCCACCTTCAGGAAGGAGGAGTCAGAAAGAAGTTTCCAGAAGGACTCCCGAGTCCCGCACTGGTGTCCTGTCATGAGAAAGACCTCCGGGCAGGTGGAGATCTGAAGAATGAGAAAGCAGAGTGTGGCTGGCAGTGAGAGGTGGGCACTTGTGGTCTAGGAGCAACCAGAAGTTTCTCCTGAAGGAGAAACCAAGCCCTCACTTGAGTCTCTCCTCTCTGACTTACTGCCCCAGTGCTCCATCTCAGCCACCATCGCCTCCCATCTAGTGACCAATGTCCAGCCTCCAGGGGCTGTGGCTCTTCCAGGCCTTCCCCCAGGGTGCAGCCAGACAGCCCCCGTTAAAGTGTAAATCAGACCCTGTTTAAGACTCTCCTGTATCACCTCCCCCGCCTCCCCAGGAGTAGGCAACTGTAGGGCATGGGGCAAGGGGTCGAATGTCTGAGAACTCCCAGCCTGGCGGACTTGACACCTTTCACTTGCCTCTCCAGCCACTTCTCATCACTCTCACCAAACGGACTCTGGTTCTCAGATGGCCATGCCCTTTCCTTCCTTCTCCACCTGCTGCCATGCCCGTCTGTCCCCGATGACTGCAGGAGGGGCCCCCCAGTGTTCCCACAGCTCCAGCTCCACACCTCTGAACCTTTCCCTCAGACTCAGAATTCTGAGCTCCAATAACTGAGCACCAGGGATAGGACAGTAAGCAAAACACATCGCTTTGTTCCCATCCTGCATGGGAAGCATCTGAGACCCATATAAGTCGTGTGCATAAGGATATAAGTGCATGAGGTTTAGTGCTGTGGGGTGCGGTCAGGAATGAGCAGGACAGAGGGATTAAGTGCCCCAAGCGGTGATTGACATAAGACCTCAGGGGGTGAGGAGTCAGCCATGTGGATAACGGAGGGAACTTCCCTGTGCGGTGGAAATGCTCTCTCTTGGCCGTAGAGGGGTTATGCAATCGTATGCATTTGTCCAAACCTGCTGAGCTGAGCACTTAAACCTGGAGAATCTTACATGAATAAATTAGAGTGCGATAAACCTAACGTCGTAACAGAGTGTCTCAGACAACAGAAATGCGGTGGCAAGAGCGTGGCCGGTGGGGTTGGGCAGGGCTGGAGGAGCAGCAGGAGGGCCTCGGTGGAGAGGGCGGAGCTGAAGCACTGTGGGGGGCGGGTGGGGGGTGCGCGCATGCGCGCGAGCCTGTGAGCGCTGCAGGTGTAGCCAGTGCTTGTCCGCGGCGGTCTCTCCGCTGGGCTGGAAGCCCGTGGAAGGCAGGGACTGTGCTTCCCCCATCTCTGCATCCGCAAGGCATCCCTCCCTCGGTGGCTAGCACCCGGAAGACCATGGGGGTTGATTCCGGCTGGATCATGTTGAAGGGATCTGAAGCTGTTGGTGGCAGTGGCGTCCCTCAAGCTGCGGGACTGGGGCCCAGCAAAGCACACGGAGGATTTGGCCGGGACAGCCCTGTCTCTAGGGCTCCCGTGTTCCCCTGCAGGGCGTGAGGAGGGGACGTGTCAGTCAGATTCTGCTGCAGATGACTCGCTAGGCGTGTGCCCTTCCACACCCTGGCAGATGCCAGGCTCCCTGCCCCTCCACCTGACCCCAGAGGCTCCAGGCGGGGCTGAGCTAGCAGCCTCCTCTCTCCTCCGGAGCAAGGAAGGAAGGTAGAAAAAGCCTAGTGAGCCACTCAAAGGAGATTAAATGAGGTTGCCAGGCGGAGTCCAAGCCTTATCTGTGTGCGTCACTGGGGTTTAGGTGGCCCAGCTCTGGAGTCTGGAGAACAGAGCTGTGAGGAGAAGCGAGGCTTTCAGAGGGGAGCACACCCCACATTTGCAGGCACTGAGCCAGCACTGCACCCATGTCCTCACTGTATCTTCACTGCAACCCGCAGGGGGACTGGATGGCAGTTTCGCAGACAAGGAGCTGAGTCCCAGAGCCGTTGACTCACTGCCCACAGCTAGGGTGGCAGAACCGAGGTTCAGGTCATGTCTGCCTGCTCCAGGGTCAGCGCCCCCTCAGAAGCAAAGGAAAGAGGGGGACGCTGTGAGGAAAGTTGTCGCTGAAGGGTTGGGGTGCGTGGAGCCACGGTGGCCAGAAGCCACGGGACGGGCCTGGGGCTCAGGGCAGGGAAGCCATGTTTCCCAGGCTAAGTAAGCCTGGCAGGGCCTGGGGTAGAAGCAAGGTCAGCCCAAGGAAAGGACAGTGGCGCCAAAAGAGGGTTTGAGCCGAGGGCAGACGGAAGCCCAAAACACAGAGGAGTCTGAAAGACTTGAATTTCAGCGTGAGGACCGCAAAGCCCCATGACTATAATTCACTGGTGGCAGGAGCTCTGATGTCTACAAGGTGTGTGCTGCTTCCAGCAGGCCTTCCCGTGTCTGCACATGACCACAGTCCGCGTCCCCAGTGGCCTTGTTGGGCATCAGGGCAGATGAGGGGATGGAGGCTGGAAGAGTCGAGGAGGACCCAAGGTCACACAGCAAGTACATGGCAAATCAGGGCTTGAGCAGGCCCAGCCACGGGCCGTGTCCGTCCCCGTGCCTGCTTCTGCAAACCGTCTGTGCCTGGGGAAGGGGTGAGTTACCAGGCGGGGTTGCCCGACTGAATGTTTGTGTGCCCCTAAAGTTCTCACGTTCAATCCTGATCCCCAGTGTGATAGTTTCTGGAGGCGGGGTCTTTGGGGAGGAGATTGGGTAGGGAGGGTGGAGCCCTCGTGGAGGGAATGTGTCCTCTGGTAACGGAGAGCTCCCTCGCCCCTTCTGCCATCTGAGGACACACTGAGAAGACAGCTGCCTGTGAACTAGGAAGGGGCTCTCAAGAGGCATGGAATCTACAGGCACCTTGATCTTGGGCTTTTCATCCTCCAGAATCATGAGAAATCAAGTTTTGTTGTTTAAGTTACCCAGTCTGTTATGTTTTTGTTCTAGCGGCCTACATGGACTAAGACAGAGGGTCAGACCAGGCCAAGGATGCCAGATCTCAGACTCTGGAGGAATGACACCGCCCTCCCCATCTGTGGTCCCCAGGGCTCACAGCTGAGTTGGCCAAAGCAAGTGGTCCTAAGTTCGGTCATGGTCATCTTGTTTGGGGACCCCCAAGGGACATCCCTTTCAGCACTAGGGCTGAGCAGCATGTGGAGAGTGAAAACCATCTACCCATCCAACAAATGTTTACAGAGTCTTGCTCAGTGCTTGGCACTGGGGACACCTGGGGCTGGGGGCTACAACCAGGCCATCAGGAAGCTTTGCGGCCCTGGTCAGGGAAGCAGTTGTCACCTGGGTAGTACAAGTGGCAGCAATGGCAAAGGCTTCAGAGAATAAAGATATGGCGCTCATAAAAAGAGGGTTTGACCTGACTGGGATATCTGAGAAAAGAGTGGGTGGTAACAAGCAGAGAGGAGCAAGAAGATCATTCTAGAAGGAGGGACCAGCCCCCACACAGGCCCCTGCAGTACAAAGCAGCAGGGTTGGTGAGAGGAATGGCAGACCATGAGGGTGGAGCAGAGGGAAGGAGTAGGGACTGTGATGAGGCTGAGCCTGAGGCCAACCCAGGGCCTTGGGGGACAGCAAGGGGCTGAGTGACAGAATTGGAGGGAGGGACATTTCTGAGGGTTCAAGCAAGAGGGCTGGAGCCCATCTTTATATTTCCAAGAGGTCCTACCCTTGGGGTGGGGGGGAGTCTGTGCTGAAAGCCTGCCACCCTGTTCCACTGCCAAGAAGCTGGCACTAATACTCGGAACCCCAATTTACACACAGCTGGACATCCTTCTGCATCCCAGACTTGGGGAGGTCTCATGGCACATGTGGTCCATCTGTAGTCACTCTGGGTGAATGGAATCAGGGGACCTTGGGGATTTTCCTGTGTCAGTGCACAGAGGCTCCAGCAAACCCCAGGAACCGGGAAACTGGGGTAGGGTCCTATGTGGGGAACTTTGCGTAGGTGCTTTTCTGTCCCTCTTGCTGTGTCCCTCCCAGTCCTGGCCTGGTTCTTGGGCTGAGCCAGGAATCCATGCAACTGTCCAAGGTTTGGCTCTCAGATTTTACGGTCTAAAGCCCTCCCATCTCAGAGGGCCTTCCTGGGCCTTGCCAATCCTGCCTTGTGGGACCTGTCAGGGAGGAGGGAGGCTCTCAATACCATGCTGGTTTCCCAGCAGGAGAATGACATTTTCCAGGTTGCTGGGTCCCCTCAGTTCTGCACAAAAACTCAGCCTGAACAGCTTCATGGAAGCCTAGAAACCAGGACCGACATCAGGCCAGGGAGAACCAGAGTGTCCCAGGAGCCAGGATGGTTCCTGTGCCCCAGAGCTGCCTTGTAGACAGGCCAGGAGCTGAAGGATTCTCTGACTGTAGAAAGACCCAGGAGCAGTTTCCTTCCTCACATAGCAATGCTTCTCGTGGGCTCCAGGTTGAGAGGACATCTCACCACTGACAGTCGGCTCAGGGAGGCCACAGCTGAAGCAACGAGGGCCACCAGGAGTGGAAGAATGGTCTGAAATGGTGATAAATCAGGGCTTTCTGAGGTGACAGCCAGGACAACAGGAAGTGTGGTTACTGTTAGACAGACATGGTCCTCACGGCCAGCCCCGCTGTGACGGCAAGCTAGGGTACCTGCCAGGTCTGTGTGATGAGGTGTCCGTGTCCCCTCAAGGACCTGGGAACTCTAACCAGTGGCTGTGGGAGGAGCCATTCCCTTCACCCCCGCCAGGCCGGACCTCTACTCAATGTCCCGTTCATTCTGGATGCTTGATGGCTGCCTGCTGAGGACCCGAGATGAGAGGTGGAGGGGGCTACAGGAGGCAGAGAGAGGAGGTGATGCCTGGGGCTGGGTGCGGGCAAGTGGATATGAGAGCACACTGGGCTCGGGGTGGGCACAAAGAGGGGCAGGGCTCTGCAGGGGTCAAGGGGTGGGGGCCACTGTAATGGACAGGCTTAACCTGTGGCCACAGTGTGCCCAGAGGAGGGTGGCCTAGGGGGAAGCAAAGGGAGACCTCACGGCCGCATGCCCACTTTCCACTTCGGGGAAGGGCCCATTTCAGGCCTGGTGAGTCCCTGTTGGATGACTGCTGACTAGGCCATTTGGGATTCTGGGCCCACATGAGCCATCGTCAGGATCTTCAGGGAACCCAAGGGAAGGGGTTCCTTCGCTTATCCAGTTTCTCTCCAGCACCATGAGGACAGTCACCACCCCTACCCAACTCCCCACCTGACACCCTCCCCTTCTCTAGCCCTCTCTGTCGACCTCCTGAGCCATCCCACCTTCTCCTCGACCAAGCCCCTGGGGGGACATAGGTCCTCAAACAAAACAAAAGGAACTGGCTGCCAGAAATCCCCAGGAGGGGAAGGATCAGGGTCACTGCCATCCCCAAAGTCTCTGGCCTCCAGCTCTCCCTCTGATTAGTGACCCCCTCCTTGCTCTGTGCCCCTCCCTTGGTGATCCAGTGATAGGGCAGGAGAAAAGCATGAGCTCAGGGTGCTGGGAATATCCCTCCAAACTCTTGTCCACCCATTTGCCCATATTCCTACCAGAATCTTCCTCTGGCTCATGAGTCCCAGGTGGGATGACTTAGAGCTGCAGGGCTCACCACATGCACAACCCCAGTATGTGTGTGTGCATGCATGTGTGTGTTTGCACAAATGTGTGTATGCATGTGTGCATGAGGAGACCTCTGACCGATGACCCCAGGTCATCAGGCTAGTCATGGTCCTCAGCAGTTACCCCCAAGGCCCCAGCATCCCTTGGGGGTAGGGGGCAGGGGAGGCAACTGTCTCTCTCTGGCCTTGCTGGTAGGCGCTCCGAAGGCAATCCTCTGCCTCTTGGGCACAAATGCTGGCACCCCTGGGCTGGAAGGGGCTCTGTGAGAAACTAAAACCACCTTCACTCCTGCCCTCACTTTAATTAATTTATTTTCCTGCCCTCACTTTTAACGTCCCCCATGTTCCCACACAGATATCCAGCAGACACCGGCCCCAGGGCCAGTGGGATTGTCCTCAAGGCCTGACACAACCCCTTCCCAGGGCAGGCTCAAGGAAGTCCCCCTAATACAGAGACCGGATGATAGTTACTCACTTGAGTGCTTGCCAAATATATTATCTCTGGGGCCCCTTCTGGATGTGTAACACTTATGAGCATGTACACTCGCTGCCATGGAACTCACTGGAAATCACAGTGCCAGAGAAATGCCCACCGACGGGGCTCCCGTTCCTCACTTTGCGTGCACGCCTGCAAGACTCTCACAATCAAAGCACTTTTTCATAACAGGAGGTTTTGACTGTGCATCATGGAAAGTAGCTTTTGTGTTCCCTTATTCAACAAATATTTATTGAGCTCCTTTATTACCTTTCCCTTTGTTAAATAATTGCTTCATATGTACTTTATAGGAGGCAAGCATTTCCCATCAGGAGCAACACATTCCTGAGCCTTCAGCCCTTCCCTGACTGCCCCCTTTGTGGGGCTGAAGGAAAGTTCTGGAGAAGGGGCCCTGGCCAAAACAGAGCCAAGCACGATAAAGCCCAAGGCCAGAGGGCTGAAGTGAAGGGGGGGGGGGGGGGGCAGAGCTTCAGAGACAGAAGAGGGTGGCTCCTGTCAAAAAGAGGCACTGGGGGGAGGGGTGGCATGCTGCAGTGAGGGTGGCAAGGGGCCTGGGGACGAGGCCTCTACAGGACCCAAAAGGCTGATGGGGCTATGTCCTGAGCAAAAGGCAAAGGAAAGAGAAAAGAGTGAGTGTGCTCTTTTTCTCCATGGGACACAGGAGCCCGGAAGCTCAGTCCAGGTTTGGGCACCTGCTCAGGAGCAGAGGGCTAAGGAAGTGGGGGCAGTTCCAAGAGGAAGGGCAGAAGGGAAGGCCCATGTGAGAGAACCATGACAGAAACGAGCCACGGCAGTGACGACAGTTGTCCAGGACCTGCGCATGGAGCCCCATGACCGTCACCAGCCAGCAGAGGCTCCCAGAGCCCCACGCTGTTGACATGAGGTCCAAATAGTGCCAGACCTTCACCCTGTTTGGGGCGGAATCGGTAGAATGCCTGGCAGAGACGAACCTATCACAGTGATTCTCGAAGTGCGACTCACCTAGGAACTGGTAAGAGATGCAGCCGCGCAGGCCCTCCCCCAGAACTACTGAGTCAGAAGCTCTGGTTGTGGGCCCAGCAGGCTGCTGTAACAAGCCGTCCAGGTGATTCCGATGCGCTCTCAAGTTTGAGCACCTCTGGCCTCGAGGGCTCCCTGATTCCACTCCCGCCCGCAGCATCCCCACTGAGGGCTAGGTCAAGGGCAGGCCGGGCATGTGGGGTTGGGCCCTCGAGGAACAAGAACCCCAGGCCTCCTGCACAGGAGCCTGGCTGCTGGGGTAGAACTTGAACTCATTCCACAGGTGCACTGCTTCTCCCAGTCTCAGCCCCAATTTCTCAGGTCTTTAGTGTGAGGACGCCTGCTCCGGAACCCCGTAGCTGGGGTGAGTGCCAGCGGGTGCTGCAGTGGCCTCAGGGGTTCCCTTCAAGGGATCAGCTCTGACTTGGTTCTCTTATCCCAGAACATGCGGATGTGTGCGGGAATGTGTCCAACGTCTCTAGGGAACGTGTTTATGGGAGGAGTCTCTGGTTGTAAAGCCTCCCATCCTGGCGCGCCCACCCCCGACCCACCCTCCAAACTCCCCCCACCCCCTCCCAACCTGTGATGCTCCTGAGCCCTGGGCTCAGCCTGGGATGAAGGGTCAGGGTATCCATAGGCAGCCAGGGGGCCTGAGCCCAAAACTGTGCAGGTATCAGGTGGAAGGGCCAGTAATGCCGATTCTCAGGTCCTCCCCAGAATTGTCGAGTCAGGAACTCTGGGAGCAGGCCCCACGCCCCATTTGAATAAGCCCTTCCAGGGACTGTGATGTACCCCACAGTGGCGTCCCGGACAGCAAGTTTCCCCCGTGCACCCTGCCAACCTTTTCCCTCTGCACCAACCCACACCCTCACCCATGCCCCTGCCCTCATACTCCTCCTTCACCTGCTAAGGCCTCTAACCATCTTCTTGTTGTTACTCTGCCCCGCGTCGGCCGTGCCCTTCACTTCCTCCAACTGCTGTCTCTATCACGTTTGACCATCCTTCCTCTGGCTGTATATCCATTTTCCTAACTCCAAAATAACCGAATCCTTCGTGCAACTGTTTGACGATCTCCCGGCTCCACCTCCCCCAACACGTGTCCCACGGCGTTGGGCCCTGGGGACATGGCAGTGGACGCCCAGAGCTGACAGTCTCCCAGGGACTCGGGGAAGAAACCATGGTAGGACCGTCACTGAGAATCGGGCCGCTCACCACTCCAGGCCTCTTCCCAGCTCTCTGAGCAGGAGCCTGATAGGACAGCAGGCCAGCTCAGGGCTGCCTCCCCACAACCCCCCCGCCCCGCGCTACCCCAGCACCACGGGGAGCCGAGTGCCACAGCACCCGGGCAAGGCTGGAGGGGGCATGGACAGGCGCGGCTGGGAAGGACACGGGCATCTTGGTGGCTACCTGGACTCCCACTGCTGCCCACTCTTGGTAGCACAGGGAAGAGCTACAAGGAATGCCTTCCTTCACTGAAAACCATCTTCCACCTGTTACACCTCGAGGACTCTGATGGACACCAGCATCTCAGTAGATGACCTCAGGTGCTCCTGAATCTTCTGCATGTGCTGTTCTCAAAAGAATTTACCAGCAAACGGTCCCAATCAGGGGATCTCAGGCCCCTGCAGCCTCCAGCAAATTCAAGACCAGTGGACCGACAGGACCCGTTTGCCCCTTGGGCAGACAGCATAGCCACACCATGTGGGGGGTGAGGGCGTGGCCCATAGAGGCTGATCATCTGGAATCAGATCAGATCCCTCATCCACCGCCAGCTTACTATGTGACCTCAGACGATTTCCTCAACCTTGCTGTGCCTTCGTTTCCTCATGCCACTGTTAAAATGGGCATAATAATAAAGTCTACCTCAGAGGATTCTCATCAGGTTTAAATTAATTAATACACATAATTTCTTCAGTAGGCACTCAGTAAATATTAGGAATTGTTCTGGTTGCCTGGTTTGGCGATGACAGAGTTTTCAAAGCCCTGTCTTTCTTTCCAGGACTGGCATTTTCGTGTGACAAATGCCACCTGCAACCATAAGCAGCCCTATTAGCAGCTCTTAGTTTATTGTCTGCCTACCGACTAGTGTTCTGTGGGAAGGTGCCCTGGGGGTTTACACAACCCCATGGAAGAGACCCGTGGAACTGATTATTTCCAGTTACTAGTTAGCATACTTTTTAACTAGCATGAGGTTGGGTAAGGTCATTTTTCCGGGGATCATCCAGAGGGATGAGAGAAAGAACAGAGGCCCAGTCTGGTTAGCCACCAGCCTCTCCTGGCATCACCAGCCCTGCTCGTGCAGGTGTAGACGTCTCGGCCCTTCTTTTCTGGAAAGCTGCTTGGCAGCCTATATGAGGAGCAGTAAATGAGTTCACACCCTTTCACCTAGTCCTAATTCCACTTCCAGGAACCTGCCTGAGGGAAATAAAGCAGAGAGGTGTACAAAATTTTATGTGTAGGTTTATCCGCCACAGCTCTTGTTTGTGCTTAAAATAAGATAGGAAGAAATGTCAAATACTAGGGAAATAGTTAAAGACAGTTTCTGCCTCAGAGGGAATATTATATAGCCTTTGATAACCTGTTTAAAGACTGTTAAACAACAGGCATAAAGTTAAGTGGAAAAGAGGCAGGCCATAAACCGTCTGGTGAGCCTCAGCGGGCTTCTCTGGGCTGGGGAGAGACCGCACCTAACTCACAGCTTTTTTAAACAAGGCGCGGAGTCCTGTGGTGTGCGGGCCACCTAGCAGGCGCTTGGTAAAG
Source organism: Mellivora capensis (assembly GCA_004024625.1). Lineage (NCBI taxonomy): Eukaryota > Metazoa > Chordata > Mammalia > Carnivora > Mustelidae > Mellivora > Mellivora capensis. The sequence goes on along the minus strand of PISX010001921.1, from coordinate 119,643 downwards.
GGGCTGCTATTGTCCTCTGTGGCCACCTGCTCCTCTGAGCTAAGGGCCAGGCTTCCATTTAGACAAGAAGGAACACAAAGCTCGAAGCAGTACAGAGGCTGACCAGGGGCCATGGGTTGAAACAGAAAAGCTGGTCCAGCCTCAGAGGAAGTGGGTGTAGGTGTGACTCCCCCCAGGCCACCCCTCTGCTGTGGTCACTAGCTAGCAGACAGCTCACATCTGCATAGTCCCAAGTCCCAAAGCATGCTCTTGGACAACCCTGTCCTAAACGTCTCAGCACCCCGTGACCCTGGCTGGACCAGGAACTCAGACACCCCCGCTTGGCGTGGTGGGAACCAAGGCAAGTCACCCTTGGAAGGACTCCTATTTCATTTCTGTCACCTTAGCCTCTTCTTGGAGGAGCTGCAAGGAGCGGACGTGGAAGTGACCCTTCACTCCTTCATGACGGTGCAAAGTCATGCTACGGGCTGTGTCATGCAGATGAGAGAACTAAGACTCGAAGATGAAAATTTTACAAGCTTTGCTCCAGGTCCAGGGCTTAGGCGAGCACGAAGCTGGGAGGTAACCCAGCTCTTCCAAAGTCCTGACCTTTCTTTTCTTTTCTTTCTTTAAACAGCTTTATGAAATATAATTCCCATGCCATAAAGTTCACCCCTTTAAACTGTATGGCTCAGTGGCCTTTAGTGCATTCACGGAGTTGTATGCCATCAAGACAATCTAATTTTAGAACATTCTTATTACCCCAGATCCAAACCCTGTCCCCGTCAGCCACCATTCCTCACTCCCCACCGGCTCCCACTGCTCCAGGCAACCTCTAATTTACCCTCTGTCTCCCTAGATTTGCCCAATCTGTGCATTGGGTGCAATGGAATGATGGTGTGTGCTCTTTCATGGCCAGTTTCTTTCATTTAGCATGATGTTCTTCAGGCTTGTGTTTAGCACGAATCAGGACTTCATTCCTTTTTACGACAGAATAACATTCCATGGTGTGGATGTCGGGATACCTTGTTTATCTGCTCATCAGTTCATGGACCCACCTCGTGACTGACAGGAACAATGCTGCCACAAGCACTTGGGGACACGTTGTGTGGAGACGTATGTTTTCAGTTCTCTCCGGCTTAGACCCGGGAGTGGAACTGCTGAGTCACTTGGCTTTACTGTACTGTTTCTCAGAATATTTGACAAAATGGGCGTTTTCCAACCTTCTTTGGCCAGGAAGCCATATTTCCACAAAGCAGCTCAGAAGACTTTGGAAAAGTCTGATTTAGCCCAACCCCCTCATTTTGGGGAACCGGAAGCCCAGACAGATTCAGCGACTTGCCTAGATCACACAGGAAGTGAGAGGTGAGGTTACCACAGGAAACCAGAAGAGATATGTGACTAGTTGAGGGGGAAAGAGCTTCTTAAGCATAAAGGATACTAACGAAATCATAAATGAAAAGAAAGATAAATGCGGCTATGCACATAAACACTTAAACTATAGAACCTGAAGCCACACATAAACAAAACCAGCAAGCAAGCAATGATACTAAAATCGGCCACCGTGTCCGAACCTTGGCGACAGAAGAGGATGGGGTTGGCAACAGTTCTGAAGCCCAGACCTCACTCACAGGTTCGTTGAAGTTTTAGAAGCTCCCAGGTGACTCCCATGTGACCTAGTATTAAAAATTAGAAGATCCTGTATTAATATAATGAACAGATAAAGACTTACTCAAAGATCAGTAAGAAGAGGTCCTGTGTTTCGATTGAAGAATGGACAAAAGGCAAATATCTTATTTGTTGGAGAAGAAAGACAAGAAATCCAAAAGATATTTCAACTTTACTATTAGCCAAAGAAATGGAAAGAATACATTTATTAAACATGTCCCGGGTTTCGCCTAGCCTGTGATATCGTATTTAAGCCTTGCAAAAATTCCAAGATGTCTCCCCGTCCTACAGCTGTACAGATGAAGAAAGCTGAGGCCAAGGAGCAGGCCCAAGGTCACAGGGCCTGTAGGGGGCAGGGCTGTAACCACACCCAGCAATCTGCGCCCACCCCCTGTACTTGAACCAGCATACCATGCTTAATCTCCCCAGGGAGGTGCTTATTTTTTTACCCACCAAATGGGAAACATCAGGAAAGGCCATCCCTCCATGTTGAAGAGGGCAAAGGGAAAGGAGGGCTTTTGCCCACTGCTGGAGGACATTTCCATCAGTACAACCTCTTTGCAAAACCATCTGGCCACACATAGAGCCAGTCTTAACAGTGCTGAAGCCCTTTGACCCAGGACTTGCCCTTCCAGTAACCTGTGAGTCAGTACAGAGGAGAGCACAGGACATTCCAGGCAAAGCCAGTCTTAACTTCATTTCACAAGCTGAGAAAGCTGGGGCTCGGGGAGATCAGCACTTTGCTAAGGAGACCTGGGTCACAAGACAAGGGGTTGCCACGCAGGCTCTGAGGCCTAGTGCTGAGGACAGGTACCTCTCACGTGATGGTCCAGTACTCAGCAGACCGTCCAGGGGCCGTGCACAGCTCCAGGCACAGATAGTGTGCAGGCCTGCTCCCTGGGCAGCGCCAGCCAAGGAGCCTGTAGGTGCTGGGGCAGGGCCGACTCCCCACATGACCTGAACTCGGAGGCCCCACTGGACCCAGCCTCAATTTTTGAGTCCTGGAGGGCAGAGTCCCTGGCTTGCTGCTGTCTTAACCCCCAGCACCTGGCCCTGGCCCAGGGGTGCTGTTTGATCACCTGAGATCAGTGACAGAAAAAGTTAAGTGTTTAATAATTAGTAGTTATCATTCTTCAGTGACCCTTGCCCTGAGCTGTGTCGGCACCTGGGCAACGGCCTCAAGGGCTGGTTTGAGGAACAGACCTTCGCTGCCCGGCCTGCAGGGCGGAGGGATAAACCCGGTGCCTGGAGGGTAGAGACCTGGCTTCCAAGTTCTGTGACCTCTGGAAGTCCTTTCACCTTCCAGAGTGTCAGGCTCCTCATTTATAAAACGGCTGCAATCAAAGACTGGGGAGACAAGGGGTCTTCTTAGTGAAGTGACTGGTTTCATCTCGATTCTGGCATTTCAGGGCCTGTGACAGGGCACAGGGTAAATATGTGGCAAATATAGGCCTTCCTCTCCCCCCTCAGGTTACATACTGCTTCCCCATCAGACTCATGTCTGGTAACCATACTGTACGCTCCCAAATTAGATGACACCGTATGGCCAGAAACCAGGACACTAGAAATCCGGGTCTCCAGCTGCCATGCCTCTGCCTTATGTGGGAGTGCTGCACACAGCTCAACAGGGGCTCCTGAGGACAGCTGGGGTCACAGTCCCCACCCCAAGGTCTGCCTGAGTCCCAGCAGCGGGCATCCTCCCCCACCCCAGGGCTAACCTGGCAGATGGCACTCTCCGGCCCTCCCTACCCCCTCCTTCTCCGTTCTGTCACCAAGGTGATGCAGGGCATTGGTCTGCAAGAGTGGAAAGCAGGTGCCTGAGCTCTCCCAGGTCCATTAGTTGCTAAGTGGCAAGTTGCCCTGCAGCCTGGAGCCCGAGGTGCAGGCAGACCCCTGTGGAACCCGGGGAGGGCAGCTCCCTCGGAGCCGACTTGGCATCCTCTGGGTTTGCTGGCCTAGCTCAGTCCCCAGGCGTGCTGGCTGCCCCAGCTCACTCCAAGTGTCCAACCAGCCTGCAGAAGAAGTCTGGCTGGAGAGACCCGCCCCACGGCTCCAGCAGGAGCGTGCAGAGGCAAGGAACAGGGTCTTCTGTAAGGCAGTCCTGTAGCCCACCGCCTGTCCCCAAATATCCCCGCCGCTTGCCAGGCACGGGATCTAGAATTCATTTTGCAACACATATAGCGCTGCAGACAGCAGCCTCAACCTCGGAGAGACGAAGAGAGGACAATGACAGGACTTGTGGCAAACACTTGTGTTCGCATGAACTGGTTCACCAGGTGCTTCCCAAGGAACTGACCAACGGAACTCAGAGAGCAAACGCTTATCGATTATTTCTTATATGTCAGGTGTCACCCTATAGGTGATTTCACAACAGCCCTCCGAGGTGAGAACTATATTTATCTCCCTTTTCTAGATGAGGAAATTGAAACCCAAAGAGGTTCATGAACTTGCCCGTAACCACGGCTGCCAAGTGTCAGTGCTGGAAGGAACCCCAGCGATCACTGGTGTAAATCTCGTCTTTTACAGATGAAGAAAAGGATGCCCTGAGAAGAGACACGTTTTGCCCAGGGTCATTCCAAGCTGGAAGGTAGGTGGTGAGTGGACAGGAAAGGTCCCCAGGTCCAGCCGGCTGGCGGTCGGGCTGTGGGCAGTCAGGATCTGTCCAGGATCCCCCAGGCACTGGCAGAGCCAGATGGTGAGTGAGGATCCCCAGGGTCCATACTACCTTTTCCACTTCAATAATGAACTTTGCAGAATTTAAGCTGGGCCCACGGCTACTGCACCCGAAACTACATTTCCCATGGCCCTTTGCGGTAGGCGTGGCCGTGTGGCCAAGTTTAAGCGGGCCAATGTGAATGAAAGCACCTCTGGGTCCCTTCCTAAAGCCCAGCTGCGGGCCTGCATGCCCTCTTCCCCTATCCCCCTGCTTAAGAGATGGTGACATGTGGCGCAGTTGCCTTGGACACACCCAGGTATGGAGCCTTGTGTGGAGGGAAGCACAGCCACCCCGCTACTGGTCCCCAGATGGCCCCGGGATGCAGAACTGCCCCCTTGGGAGAAAAGAGAGTCCTCATGGGTCTCATGCAAGTGATGAAATAGACCACTTGCATATCCATCTCAGAAGGGGTCTGTGCCACTTCTGCCCTGAACAATTCCTGGCTCACACCCAATCTTGGGGCCTAGGACGGTGCCTGGACTCCTAGGAAGATGCCCAGAAGGTGGAAATCCTTGGTGAGCAGCTGGGAGGAGCTCCACAGCTTGCCCTGCAGCTCTGCCTGGGACTGGTCCTGAGAAGAACTGTCCTTGACTGCACTGAGTCCAAAGCCACAGACCCTAGAGCCGCCATTCACAGAGGCTGCCTACAGACTGGTGAGCAGATGGAAAGGCCTCTTGGGTTCCCCTGGCCCCATGCCCTGGAATGCTCCAGAAACTGCAGACAGAGCGCAAGGCTGCGTGCTCTTCTGCAGCCTTGGCCTTCCTAGCAGCCAATGAGGCCTGACCCGGAAAGTCAGCTCAGGCCTAGGTGATGGAGAGGAGGATGAGAATGGGCAAGTAAAGCCATGAAGGGCAGAAGCCTACCACCTGAGGTGGGCCTGCCTGGGGCGCAGTCACCTTCCTGCCCTGGCCCAGAGGCAATGGGATTCCCTTCTCAGGTTTCTTTTTTGTGCATCTTAGACTCTTCTACTTCAATCCTGCGGGTGCTGATTGAGCACCTGTCCCATGCCAGGCACTTTGCAAAGCTTTTCGGGAGTGTAGAGGGGAGGGGATCAAACACAGCTCCTGCCTGTAATGGATTGCCTGGCTTGGAAGGACCGAGAGACAAACACCCAAGGGCGGACCCACCAGAGGTGAAACAGCCACGGGGGACCAGACCGGAAGCAGCCTGAGCGTTGGGAGCCTGAGAGAAGTAGGGACTCTGCCTGCTGAAAGGTGCTGGTGCAGGCATGGGGAGGGCGTTGGGAAGATTTCCTGCAAAGGTAACAAGTGAGCAAGGTGTGAGTGATAAGCCGTGTCCCAAAAGGGTTTCAGGGAGGGAGGGATTCCAGGCAGAGGGGAGCTAGGGGAGCTGTCTGAGCGAAGTCTGGAGGCTGGGGCTCGAAGGCCAGGCTTTGGGTCACAGAAGCAGATCCTGGGCCCGGGGGAGGGTGGCAGGGACAGTTGTCCGCCAGGTGTGGTTACCTCTAATTTTCGGCTTAGTGAGAGCTGACCCTTACCTAGGCCTTGAAACCAAGGAGCTGGGCAGACCTTACTGTTCTCTTGCTGTTTACCTTGGAGGGCCATTTATCTCTCTGGGCCTCAGGTTCCTAGTTCATGAATGAGGGGCACTGGGCCGTGGTAAACAGCCCAAGAGCCACCGCAGGAGGAAGCTGTGTGGGAGGCGTGTCTGTTCTCTTTGGGGACTCAGGTGCCAGGCTCTGCTCTGCCCCAGGGGACCCTGGCACCTGTTGGGCTGGCAGCCTGGCTCCCCAAGGTCCCACCCCTGGGGCCTGGGGCTCTTGGGTCTCTCTAAAGGTGAAGTGCTGACACCAGCCAGGCCCCTGTGGACATTTCCCACCAGCTCTTCCTCCTCTTCCCAGGCGCAGATGACAAATGTCCCCTGTCAGCTGCAGAGAGAAAGAGCCTTTGATGAAGGGGCGCTGGGAGGGGCTCGGTTTTATTTGTTGACTATAAAAATGTCAGCTTCTTTGGGCAGCTTCTTGAATCAATATTTGCTGTTCTGAGGCTGAGTTCAAATGCTCAGTAATCCACTCAGCCTGGCTTCTTCCTCCCTTGCCTCACTCACACCCACAAAGGTTTGGCAGGGCCCCCCACTGCCCGGGCCGAGGAGCCTGCTCCGTGCCCTCCCATGCCAGTCCTCAGAGGGCCCTGGCCTCACAGCCCGGGGCTCCCAAGGTAGCTCACTGGAAAGGAAGGTTCCTGGAAAAAAGATCTCTCTGTGTTTGTTCATTTCAAAAACGGGCCGATTTATAACATCTGCTTCTCAGGGTAGCATTAAGTGCAAATCAAAGATAGACTGTGCAAGTTTCCATCAGCTGACAAGCCGCGCAGCGCCACCATGGCCTCCGAGGATGACGGTGAGGATGGCGAAAGCCATTCGCCAAAGATTCCCAGGTGTCAGCCACTGTCTAGTGATCTGACAGCAGATTCTGCAGGGCTTTCCTTAGGAAACGCCACCCTGGGGGCTAGTTCCCCAGCTCTGGCAGCCGCCGCCCTGGGCTTCTTTCTGTACGGACCCCGAGAATGTTAGTGGAGAAACACAGGGCTCCGAAGGAAGATGGATCCTTGATTCTCCACGTAGGAGTATGTGCCCTTTGGCCAGTTTCTTAACCTCGCTGAACCTCAGGTCTGTCCACATGATAGGACGAGGTTTGCCCTGCAGAGGTGTCGTGGGGCTTAAAGAGAGCGGGCTTAAAACAGCCGGTGGGGCACCTGGCACTTAGTGGGGTTTTCCCAAGGGTTCATTCTCCTTCTGCATGGATGGTGCCTCCCAGTCTAACACCATTCTCTCCCTCTTACATGGCGCATGCTCTGAGGAATGCCATCCTGGGTACTGAACTAGAACGTCCGGAGACACTGTGAGGCTACTTCACTGGCTTTTGAGATGCTCCCATTATATAAAGACTGCTTTCACGCTCCTCTGCCCCCTGCCTTTGTTTGGCTTTTGATTTGGCTTGGCTGCCAGAGCTGGCAAGAAGCTCTGTACCTGCAGGGCACAGGGCACAGCTGTCCTCCGGGGGCAGGTGGAAGCCTGGTGTCTGAGTGGCCTTAGGGTGAGGGGTGCAGATCGGGTCTGACTCACACAGCACCAACACCGTGCTCATAAACATCACTGCCGGGCCAGGGCCCCAGAGACTCTTCCTACCCATTGCTGTTGGCCGTGAAGCTCTGCCCAGGTGGCCCATACTTCTGAGGGGGCATCATGGGGAAAGTCCCAAGTCCCAGAGGCAATAAAAAATGGTGTAGTTATTTCAGAAAACTGGAAGTTTCTTTAAAAGCAAACAAACGGGGCACCTGGGTGGCTCAGTTGGTTAAGCAACTGCCTTTAGCCCAGATCATGATCCCAGGGTCTTGGGATCAAGCCCCATGTCGGGGCTCCCCAGGGAGCCTGTTTCTCCCTCTCCTTCTGTCACACTCCCTCTGTCCCTCTCCCTGCTCATTCTCTCTGCCTCTCAAGTAAATAAATAAAATATAAACAAATAAAAAATAAAAGCAAACATACATTTGCCCTAATCGGATTCTGCAGTAAACAACAATAAAGCCGCACTGTTGCCCTTCATCGTGTTTGAGATGCATTTTCAAATGTATCTTTGAAGACTGAAGTCACAGAGGTAAGTGGCTGAATTGGTTAATTCAGGGAGACTTGAAAAAGAATTGTCTTCGACTTCCTATTCTCCTGTCCCCAAAGACAATCATTCTTCAAACCTATTATTTTTTTTCCTTTAATTTTTTTTAATATTCAGTTTTTCAGATTTTTCAGTCTAGTTAACTTCTCACTATGGAAGAAGAGAACGTAGGTCTCTCTAACCAGCACTGCCGCTCATACCAATCATCTCTGCCCCAGCCGTTCTTCCAAGGCAGCTCTCACTCTCTGTTCATTGGATATTTAGTATTTACAGTGTTATGACCACACCCTATTAAGGGCTGAGCCACGCCCTCGACTATTATTATTTGTCATTTCTTACACTACTTCGAGCTTTTACATTGTTCAGTTGTTTCTTTTCAGCTTAGCCCAGATCCTCTAAAAAGTAGGTCCGAAGGCTGATTAAAGTGCATCAACTTTATTCGGGAGATGGAAATCCAGGGAAGTGAGGATGAGGGGAAAGGGAGGAAGGAAGCAGAGGGGGGAAGCAAGGCAAAGTGGTGCGTGAGCACAGCACGCACCAGAGCGCAGAGAACCGCCAGCAGACGGAGCAGGTGGCTGCACGGGCATGTTCATCTGCACCTGTAATTTCCCCAGGTGAGCGGACAGGTGAAACTGTGCCCCGGTGTCCTCTACGGAAGGATTGATCTGCGCCCCTCCTTCTTGTCTCCCGTCTCCCATCCGGTAAAATTCACCCCCGGTGAATCCAGTCCCTTGCACTTCCGGGTTGCATTATCCAGTGCCCTCATGGGCTGCCCACTTGGGGTGCCAGATCCCCCTGCCTGGGATGTAGCGTTTCACCCAACCCTGGAAGTGACAAAGGAGACAAAGCCTGGGAGACTGGCTGCTTCGCTCGGCTGCAGGAATGGCGTGCGGAGGCTCACAGAGCTTGTCTGATACGGTTGTGTGTATGACTAACGCAACCAGGCTCTCAGCTAACCGTCTAAAACTGCCCTCAATCACTCAGACATATCAGGTTCTCTATTAGTTCCAACTTCCTGGAGATCTGCCTCTGAATGCTTATAACCTGCCACACTCAGGACTGACCCACAGCTGCTGTCCTAGAAATCTCCTTTCATTCTCATTGCCATAGATGGGGCACCGGGGATGCCTGGGTGGCTCGGTTGAGCCCCCAACTCTTAATTTCAGCTCAGGTCATGATCTCAGGGTCATGAGATTGAGCCCCTGCATCTTGGTAGGGCTCCACACTCGGCTGGGAGTGTGCTGCTCTCCCTCTCTCTCTGCTCCTTCCCACCAGCTCACTCCCTCTCTTTAAAATAAATAAATAAATCTTAAAAAAAAAAAAAGATGGAACTCTGATTTCCTGAATCTCACCTTTCCTTCCTCTTGGTTCATGCTCTCTTTTAGTAGAAGACCTCCTCAAAAATGGAGAATAGTATGCATCGGGTATATACTAGTTCAATTTGAGTGTTGGTATTAAGCCTCAGCCTTAAGAGGGCCAAAGAGCCAAATCCATGCTCCAGCATCACATCTGGCATCCATGAGTTTGTAACAATCAATAATCATGTGACCTTGAGAGTTACCATCATATACAATTCATGAAAAAATGTCAGTCATGTGAGTAAGTTATGCCATTCAGCTTATTGTTAATGTTAGAATATTCATCTTTGAGGGTAAGCATTTTAGATGTATTTTGGAGTGTAAATCTCTTTGTGTACTTTGTATCTTTTAATTCTATAAATAAATCTATAATTATTCTATATATAATTCTATATATATATAATTCTATAAATAATATAAACAATAAGTCAAATATAAATATATATCAATTATTACAAAATTGAAATGCTACGAGAATTAATGAGTAATTTTACATACAAAAACAGTTATTAAAAACAAATAGCTACATATATAGAAAATAGAATGTCAGTTGATATGAAGGGTAAGATAGAATGGGTTAGAAGGATAACTGTAAGAAGAAATTTATGAACCCAAAGTGTCAGTAAAAAGTTAAATACACAAGAAAGAATAATAGAGCATTATTCAGATTATTATAGAATAGCTTGATGTACGAGCATTCATAACACTGACAAAATAAACTTTAAGAACTATATTTAGCTTCCAGTTATTTAATTCCACTTAAGCCAAAGGTATTTCAAGAATACTTGTTATGGCTTTTGAGGAAGTATTTTGTCCCCTCAACATTTCACAGGAAGGAGAAAACCCAAACCATGTACAACACCATCCACAATAAACCACCTTCTATGTAGACATAATATATAAATAATATATAAAAAAGAAATTTTAAAAAAAGAGGTAAACAAAACACATTTTCTTTTCACTTATCAGATTTCAAAGTGGAGACATCATAAGGGTGCTTTAAGATAATTTCTCATAGTTTTGTTGAGTTTTTGGAGAAAAATGTAAACAATATACTTGTTAAAAGAACTAAATAGACTGACATCAATTTTCAATGATCAAAGATGAGATATTTTTGAGATTTCTTCAAGCAATGAATTCCAGGTTGAATGAAAAGAACTAGGATACTAAAATACTTACCCCTCATTGTCTGCTGTGCAGAAAAGGCAATATTGGTAATCCTTCTGATATTAATATAATAATGCCAGATTTCTTTTGATTAGTATTTCCATGGTGTACCTTAATCCATTTTATTGCTTTTAACATTTCTTATCCTTATATTCTAGTAGACTCTCCTGACAGTATCATATAGCTTAATATTTTTGTTTTTTAAAATCCTGGCTGACAATCTTTGCTTTTAATTACAGTGTTTAGTTCATTTATATTTAATGTAACTGTTGATATATTTGGGTTTAAATCTGTCATTCATACACACACACATACACACACACACATACACACACACATATTTACATATATATATTTATCATTTTTTCTTTACATTCCACAAGCCTTTTTTTTTTTCTTTTTTAAATACCCTTAGAATTTACAACAGGAGTCTTGGACTTATTAAAGTGTTCCATAAATTAGTATTTCTACTACTTCAAGATATTGTATAGTATTGTGATATGATAAAATACATAAATATTTTGGCCTTCATCCCCAGCTCCTGCTCAGCATTCCTAAAGCCCTTTGTAAATTCCTAAGCAATAAAGGTGCTAGGAACACTTTCTGTCCTAATATTTGGTCTTTGATTCTGGTTCCTGACAGAGTTCCCATACCCATTTGAATTTCCTGGGTGATAGAAACATCTTCTGTTCTAATAAGGTGACTCTTGGTGGGCTTCAGGGTGGGGAAGTGTCAGCAAGACCAACTAAAAAGCTTGGAACTTTCAGCCCTACCCTCATCCTCCAGCAAAGAAAGAAGGACTAGAGATTGAGTTACTAATCAATCATGCCTATATGATGAAGACTTAATAAAAATCCCCGAGCAAGGGGGTTCAGAGAGCTTTCAGGTTGGTGAATACAACTATGTGCTGGGAGGGGTGTGCACCACAACTCCAGAGACAGAAGCTCTTGCTTTCAGGACCCTTTCTGGACCTTTCTGTGTATCTCTTCATCTGGCTATTCATCTATATCCTTTATTACATAATAAACCAGTAAACATAAGTGTTTTCCTGAGTTCTGTGAGCCATAACAGTAAATTATCAAACCTGAGGAGGGGGTTGAGGAACCCCTTATTTGTAATCACGTCAGACAGAAATGTGGGTGACCTGAGGTCTCACACTTGCTCTTGGTGTGTGAAAGGAGAACAGTGTTGTGCGGCTGAGCCCTTAACCTGTGAGGCCTGACTTCAGGCAGATGGCATCTGAACTAGATGGAATCAACAGACACGCAGCTGGTGTTGGAGAATTGGTTGGTGGGAGAAAAAAATCCACACGTTGGGTGACCAGAAGTATTGGTGCAAATCGTAAAAGGAAACAGTAGAAGCAATGGTTATGTTTTTCCTTTCCATAAGGTGAGGACTTCCAGGAATTAAACTACTTAAAGTTGCTTGTCAAGGAGTAAGGCTGGAGCATGGGAGTGGGGAGAGATGGTCTTACCAAGAGAAGGGCAAAACTGATAGAAGATGAGTTTATGAATAGAAAACCGATCTTTAGATTGACAGTAGAAAAATCACAGGGAAGATAGTAAGTGACTTAGGGATGACAAGCAAAACATTTTGCACACATACTCAAGTTTGTGTATTAAGAATGTAAGTATAACTATATTTTAACAGAATTACAGACTGAAGCAACAAGATAATGGGCCATTTTCATCAGTCTTCAGCAGAAAAGAAACTGCATGACTTGGAATTGTTTTGTCATGTACTTCCGGGAGATGGTCAGACGGAACGGCTGCTATTACCTCTAAAAGATGGCTTGATTTTTTAAAAAATGACTTAATCTTGTAGGTGTCAGGTAATAATACCAACCTAGTGGGATCAGCTCACACCCACTGGTTGATTGCAGAGAAATTAATTCATTTGCTAGACTCTGCTAGAGAAGTAACTGAAATGAAAGACCTTGAGAGGCCAACTTTTTTCTTTTTCCCTTTCTTTCTTTCTTTCTTTCTTTCTTTCTTTCTCTCTCTCTCTCTCTCTTTCTTTCTTTCTCTTTCCCTTCCTTCTTCCCTCCATCCCTTCCCCTTCCTTCTTTCTTCTTCCTTCCTTCCTTTGAGAGCTCACACATGCACATGAAAATTGGAGGGTGGGGCAAAGGGAGAAGGAGAGAGAGAATCCCAAGCAAGCTCAACACTCAGCGCAGAGCCCAACGGAGGGCTCCATCCCCTGACCCTGAGATCAAGACCTGAGCCGAAATCAGAGTTGGACACTTCACCGAGAGTGTCGCTGAGCCACCCAGGCACCCCAGAGAACAACTTTTTCTTACGTTATGCCTGTCTCAATTCTTCCTGTCACTCTTCTCCAGGGAAGAGGCTGAAATTGCCTCAACGCGCAATAAAATCTTAGATCCAGGTGAAAATTTATGGACTTTGTTATTCCGAAATCCAGTTCTGTCATTTCATTCCCATACCAGTTTATGCAAGATTTTGAAGAAAATACACATTGAACATATTCTGACAGCACAAAACTTCCCCTTTTTGGACTGCTTCCAAGAAGCACCTTCATCGGCAGCCCAGTCTTCAAGTAGGAGTTGAAAAGGCGATACACATTATTGGAGTTACTACAGAGAAGAGAAAAGATTCATCACTGGGGAACCACGTCCCCATCAGCGGCACCCTGGGCCGACAAGGAGACACTAAGATGAGCTTTCTCCACCGCCCAAACTCGGTTGAAAGTGAGCATGTGTTTGTATGACAGGCATAATGACCACAGGAATAGTCGAGCAGCTTGAAGTGCTGACAAAGCCTTCTCCCTGCATTATGATCCCAGACTTTAAAGACCTCCGAGGCTCCTTGTCATAGAGTTATATTAATATGTAAACTTGACCAAAAAAATTTCTGATTTAGTCATGCGTCTCAGATGGTGATTTTTGGCTTCGGCCAAATGCCGTTGTTAGCGTCGCCATTTCGCAAGCGTCGTTTGCTCAAGTGGTACATTTCTAAAGACCTTGCTTGTCCTGAAAATGTCCTTATTTGCGCCTCATGCTTGACAGTGTGGCCAAATGTAAAATTCTAGGTTGGACATCGCTTTCCCACAGAATATGCTGGAAAGCAAGGATCCATATGTTCTCTCTTCCAGGGTGATGTTCAGGAAATCCAAACCCATCCCTGGTCCTTTTAATATGAGTTTGGTACTCTGCCTCTCTTTAGGAGCTGTTCAGGTTTTTTTGTGTGTTTACAGTGTTCAGAAACATCGCGGTTTCAGAGAGGTGGTCTTTCATTTTTGTGATGGGCGCTGAGACCATCCTCTCAAATATGTAAGTTCATGTTTTTTATGTTGGGGAAATCCTATTTCTTTGATAACCTCTTCTATTTTCTCTCTCTCAGGAACCGCTGTTTTTTGGATGTTGGGTTTTTTCTCAGGAAAAAACCGGGGCCACCGGTCTACACTGCCCACTGGGGCCTACACTGGAGAAAACCTGTGAAAATCCAAATGCAAGGTTTTATGTTTATCTCAAACTGTTCCTTATTTGTTGGGGGGGGGGGAAACCCTTTACAAAAAGAAGTAGCAAGACTGAGTGGGACAGGAACGATGGAAACAGAGGCTGGAGTCAGCCCCATTCTCTTCCACTGACTCCCTCTTTTCACCCAGATAAGCTCGCGCCTGCCAGCGGACAGAGAAACCGGTCTACACCCCACGGGCTGGCTTCCTTGCCCTCAGCTTTGCGTGATCTCCGGTGAGCCACGTCAGTTTCTGGGTCGCTGTCTCCTCATCAGTGAAAGGAAATGTGAAAAATAATACCCGCCCAGCCTACTGAAATAATAGAACCTCTTATTATTCTCAGGTGAGGTGTGAAGAACTTTGGAGAGGAGGGACTTGGAATCAGCCATTCCTGGTCCATGTGGGAGGAATTTTTATTACAGTAACAGTGGAGTCGGTTGTTTTAAAAATACTGTGTGTCGGTTGGGTTGGGGAGGGTATGTGCTATGGTTAGTGCTGTGAAGTGTGTAAACCTGGCGATTCACAGACATGTACCCCTGGGGATAAAAATTTGTTTATAAAAAAAATAAAAATTAAAGGATTTTTATTTCTTGACAAAAAAAAAAAAAAAAAATACTGTGTGTCGGGCGCCTGGGTGGCTCAGTGGGTTAAAGCCTCTGCTTTCGGCTCAGGTCATGATCTCAGGGTCCTGGGATCGAGCCCCGCATCGGGCTCTCTGCTCCGCGGAGAGCCTGCTTCCTCCTCTCTCTCCCTGCCTGCCTCTCTGCCTACTCGTGATCTCTGTCAAATAAATAAAGTTTAAAAAGAAATAAAATAAAATACTGTGTGTGTGTGTCTCTCAGTCTCCAGTGTTCGTTCAGTTTCCAAGAGAGCACAGCCTCAAATGACAATTGCCAAGAGGTTGGTTTTCAAGGTGGGGGGACTGAACAGCCCCCTCCCTTGATGGCAGGATCAGAAGGGCCAGACTGCCTGGGGCATTCCTTATGTCACTTGTACGTAAAAAAGCCCAGCCTCTCACAGTTCCAGAGGCCTTGATGTGGAGCTCTGCATTCTGGCCTGATTTTGGCACAAGCACTCCTCTTCCTGGCTTGAGATCAGAGGCCTGTCGCTGTCATTTTGACTGGAAGGACATGGGCACTGTTGGCTCTGTCGGGATGACGGAGGAGACGTTTTCATCTTCCCGGCCTGCCTCTCTCTGTCCCGGCCACAGCCCCAGCTCAGGCCCAGGGCGTGGTGAAGCTTCCTGCCCCAACCCTCTGGCTGCACCCTCCACGCTGGGCAACCTCACGTCCCCCAAAGCTCTGGTCTGACCCAGCACTATCTCACGGTAAACCCCTCCATGGGGCACTTAACTTATGCCTTATCCTTTAGCCTTGCGTCAATAGCCCAGCCCTGTTTTAGTTGAAGCTGACCATTCCTGTCATGCCTCATTCCGGCCTTCAGAAAAGAATTAATCAAGCCACTGCCTTTATTCCTTATTTTTCTGTCTCTCCACATTTGGAATGCTCGCGTGCTATTTCGATGCTTCTAGTAGTTCCCTTCAAAGTGTCTTATACGTATTTAACCCAAAATCTTACGACAGGGGCTCAACCTTCCTCCCCAACCACCCCATTTCTCCCTCTCTGAACTCTCACACTGCTGTTCAGAATAGTTAGCTCCGGGGAAAAACCTGGTTTGAGTTTATGGATATAGTGACCACTTACTCGCTTACTGTTTTTTTCTGGTCATATCATACCATCTTGTTGGCATCATTTTCTTCCTTGAAGTTTATTCTTTAGAATGGTTCTCTTGGTGGTAAATGCTCTCAATTTTGCATCCTGTAGATACTTGGCCCTTATTCTGGAACAGTCCCTTTAAAAAAAATTTTTTTTTAAATTTATTTGACAGAGAGAGAGAAAGAGAGAGAGGTAGCAAAAGAGTGAGCACAAGCAGGGGGAGGCGCAAGCAGGCTCCCCGCTGAGCAGGGATCTTGACCTGAGCAGAAGGCAGACGCTTAACAGACTGAGCCACCCTTTTGCAGAGGGCACAGATCTAGGTGGACAGCTCTTTTCGCTCGATGGGTTATGGTCAGTCTCCCAGCTTCCACTGTTCTGCTGAGAAGTTGGCTTCCTTCCAACCGTCCTTTTCAGGAGATCTGTGTTTTCTCTCTGGTGACTTTCAAGGTCTTCTCTCTGTCCTTGATGTTTTGCCATTTCAGTGCAGTGTGTCTAGGCATGGATTTGGTTTTAGTTTATCCTGCTTCCCGTATGTTATGTGTCCTGGATCTGTGGGTTCACAGATCATTCAGTTTGCATCATTTCTGGGATCTCCTCAGTAGCGATCACCTCTGCTCCATTTTATCTTGATTCTCCTTCCAGAACTCCAATCAGGCATAACGGGCTTTATTCTATCTTTGATGCCCTTAACTTCTTTTTCGTCTTCCCCCTATTCTTGTATTTCTTTGCTGTGTTCTGAATAAATTCCCTTTCAATGCGTCATCTCATCTTCTGTTTAATTTAGTGAATATGGTTTTCATTGCAGTGGTTACACTTTTTATTTCAATAATTTCCATGTCTTTGTTTTTCAGATCTGCCTGTCATTTTTGTGGCCCTTCTGTAGTAAACTTCTCTTTGTAACTGTATCCTTGCCAGGGATAAGACAGGAAGAAGGGGTCAAAGAATTTCCATTCACGATGGAAACTTAGAAATCCTCAGAACGAAATGACGGTGTAATCACCACATTTTAAAACTTGTGCAATGCCGCATGTGGGATGTTTGGAAACTTTTCTACCTGAAACACCTGCCTCAGAAAAGAGGAAAGGGTGAGAATTAAATAGGTGAGACTCCCCTCCACAGCAGAACAGAAACCCTGAAGAAAATAGGAGGTATATAAAGATAAGCGTGAAAATTAATGAACTAGAAAACAAAGAAAAAGGGAATGAGGAAAGCTCAAAGCTGGTTCTTCTGGAAGCATGATCTATCCTCACTGTCTTACACCCACGATTTGGTTTTTACCTCATTAGGCTCCTGATGTTGCTCCAGCAAAGGAAGTTCTAATAATTTCCTATAGACCAAACCTGAATGAACTCTTGGGAGTGCTCATCTACTTGGCCTTCAGCCTGGCCGTGGTGTTTCTGACTAGTCCCTAAAGTTCAGATCCAACGGCCTGCTCGGTGTCTCCACTCAGGTGTGTCTAAGAGGCACTTGAAATTTGGTATGCCCATACCTGAGCCCCTGACATCCCCGCCCCGAGCCTCACTCCTCTTGCTATTTCCCTATATCAGAAAGGTCAACTCTATTTTTTGTTCCTCAAACTGAAAATTACTCCCTAAGTCCTCCTTGCTTCCCTCCTTGACCTTTTACGGCCACAATAATCTCTTCAACACACAAAGTCAGATGATCTGAGTCCCTGTTCAAATCCTCCCTTGGCCTCCCATCACCCTTAGAATGCAACCCAAACTCCTCACCTGGCCCCTGCTTGCCTCTCCACCCACCATTCCCCTCATTCACAGGTGGCTCCTGCCACCTGGCCATCCGTCATGCTCCTACCCCAGGGCCTTTGTGCTTGCCGGTTCTCTCTGCAAGGAATATTCTTCCCCCCAGAGTTCCCAGGCTCACTCTGTTGCTTTACTCAGGTCTTTGCTCAAATGTCTCCACCTCAGAGAGGACTTCTTTAATGCTGTACTTGAAATAGAACACAAAGGCCTCCCCTGTATGCACTCAGCTGTGTCCCCTGCACCTTATTTTAATTTAGAACACTCACGATGGCCGACATGGCGATATGTTTATCCCTCCATTGGCTGCTGTCTCTCGCCCATCTCCACCCAGTGGAATGCCTACAAGCACTTGGGACTTGATCTTTGCTGCTCTCACCCCTGGACTCTCAAGCCTAGCACAGTGCCTAGGACACCATGGAGCTTAATAAATATTTGCTGAATGTGTGCATGGATGATTAAGAGTGAATAAATAGACGTGCCTGGGATACGATAGAGATACAGAAGAGGGTGCAGGGTTGGGGGAGGAAGGTTGTTTTAACTCTCTAAGGCCACCTCCTGCAGAAAGCCTTCCTGACTCCCAGCTGAGGGGTCTTACCCTCGCTGCCCCCAGCACGTCATGTCTTTTTATGGCATTTATTCTACATTTGGATGTGTTTTGACTAGGCTCTTCTTGAGAACGGGGACTGACCTTGTTCCTCTCCGCACCCCTGGCGCCCAGCTGCGCCATAGGACAGAAGCGCGCTCAGCGCTTGCTGCGCCAGATGAAACCCATACTGGCTACGCTACGTCTACTTGAACCTGGCTTTCATCTAATTGTTAGCCGAGGCACCTGCACCAAAGCAAGCCAGATCTAAAATTTATTGACAAAAAGACTAGATGGGATAAAGCCCTTTCAAGGGTGAGTTCCCTGATTCGGATCATCTGAGAGCAAAGTAGAAATGGCAATATCGTGATAGGTCCTTGAGGCCAGGGACTAAAATAACAATCTTTGTAAATCCTCCAGTAACTCGGCATTAATGATGACACAGTGTGCTTTGTAAATAAACAAAGGTTGCATGAATGAGTTTGGCAAAAGCTTCCTGTCTCTCTCCTCTCTCATTTTTTTGTGTGTTTGTTTGTTTTCTATTTGCAAATTGTCTCCAATGACAAACTCCAGGACCCCTTCAAGCTAAATTTTTTAAAAATTCTAGTTCCTTTTTAAGTGGAGGCTGTTGGTTCTTAGACTCAAGGTGAAAGCTAAGGGAAGCTTCAGTCACCTGTGGCTAAAGGGTGCTGGGGGGCTCTGCCCTTTGCAGCCTCTGATCTCCTGATGTTGCTGGGAACCAGATCTCTTTTGGCATCTTCTGGCTCCTGGAGGGACCACAGAGACACAAGACTCCCTATCTTACTTTACAGCCTTCTGTGCTGGGCAGCAAGCACCTGCTGCGGGCTCTTGAGCGCACCGGTGGCGGACCTCTCCAGACACTCTCCCTGGGGCCCCACAACACAGGGGAGCTGAGCCGATCCTGACCTGCACCGGGCTGCCGCCGGGGAGGAAGGAAAGGACTAGAGTAAGGGAGGTGTAACCTGTGCTACATAAGTCACAGGTGTTTGCCAAGTGGAAAAGTACCCAACCCTCAGAATGTTTCATTTTATGTTTCTTAGAAACATTTCATTAGAAGGGGAAAATGAAACCATGCCCGCGGAAGCCAGGTGTGACCTGCTTCCCTCCATCCTGCAGGCCCAGGGCTGCCTTTCCTAGGTGCTTGGGCTGAAGGGCGCCAGGCCCTGAATGCCCAGGGCAAATGGCACGCCTTTGTATCACATGCTGCCCTTGTCAAAATGGTATCCTTGACGTGGCTGGGAGGCCTCTGGTCCTCTGCTCATTCCAGAGCTCTCTGGGGACCACATCGTGCTCAGTGTAGCTTCTAGAAGGCTCCTCTTCTGTTGCTCCTTCCTCCAGGCCCCAAACGGGCTGTCTGAGCCGGGTGTCTGAGCTCTTGGCTGGGCAGCCCGGAGCTCCAGCTGGACTCCTCTAGCCCTGGCCACACACTGGGACCAGGATGGGGAAGAAGGGGCCCACCCAGCTCTGAAGGAAATGGCAGGATCCCTGTCACCTTCCCAGTGGGCACTGGCTTTGGGGGCAGGTTGGCTTCGTGCTGTGAGCTAAGGTGGCTGGAGCCGGGCCCACAGGCAGGCTCTGTCAGCCATCGTCGAGGTGGTCCCATCTAGTGGTTAGCAGTACACACTCTCATCTCAGAGGACCACGGGGAAGCTACTTAGGCACTCAGAGTCTCAGTTTCCTCATCTGAACACGGGAGTGACCTTAGCACCTACCTTGCGCTTTGTTGTGAGGATTACACAAAAGGATGCCTGTGATGTGATTATCGGGGTGTCCCTCCTTTCAGAAGGCCATGGGATACAAGGGTGTAACTGTCGAGCTGAATAACAGCAGCCTGAGTGTCAGAGGGATTCCTTGTCCCCACAGGAGGGAGGAGGCTGCCCTAGCCCGGGAAAGCTTCGAGAGGCGAGGAGTCTGTCGAGCAAGGCTGGAGCCGGGACTCGTCGGCCCGGCCTTGGGATGCTGTGTGGGACAAGCTATTTGATCCCCACGACCACCCCCTTAGAGGTGTATTACCATCCCATTTCTCACATGCGAAGACACCGTTCGGGATGGTAGATCCGTAGCCCGTGGTCACACAGTGAGTGCGTACCGGACCTGGGGTTTGAACCTCCAGGGTCTGACTTAAAAGATTATTGGTCTTGTCTATTGTTGCTGCTTGCCACTTCCAGACGGCCTTCCAAGTTTTAGGGAATCCCTTGAGATGTGAGGCCCAGTGGGCAAGGCTCCTTCTCCCTGCTTCGTCAGAGTGAGCCACTGGACCCTTCGTCACTATTTACCCCAAACACAGACTTCAAACCCCGCATGGGGTTCCAGAGCAAGGGGTCACGAAGAACGAGTCACGGTGGCCCCACAGCGCAGGCTGTATCTGCCAGGGGGCTCCTGTTGGGGGGTTTCAGCGGCCTGGCTTCCTGAATGCCTGGTTCCCACCCACTGTCCTAGCCTATGCCTCCAGCTTCCTGCAGGTGGTCCGAGTCCCTGTGTATCCTTGTCAAAAATATCCTTTCGTTTAAGTGGCCGGAGTCAGCTCCTGGTCCTTGCATGGAAGGACACTGACAGACACAGGCCCAAAGCCACATCAGGTGGCTCTTCGAGGATGTCTGCCTATCTTGACGAGGAAAAGGAGTAGGGGCTGCGTCAGGCCCTCCACGCAGGACAGGGGTGTGCTTGGCTGTCTTTGACCTCATCCTTTCGGGCTTGAAATGCCCTTCACTAGGTGCAGGAGTGAAGGCGTTCTTGTTGGGCCCCGTACCCTGAGCTTTGCTGCAGTCAGGAGACATGGCAGTTCGGGGGGTTGGGAGCCAGCCCTGGACACCCACCCCCACCGTCAACAACTCCCATTACCCATATATACCTCATGCTCTTCCGCACGCACAACACCCACTTCCCCACATCGTGTCCTCCATCCTCAGGCACCCACCGCCTGTGTCCGTTCTGGGGCCCTCTGGCTCCTCTGGCCCAGGTTATTTCCCTCCCCTGTCAGCCCACTGAGCTGCCCATTCTGGGGCCAGTACAAGTGGGAGGGGTGAGGCAGGGCAGGGCGAGTGAGAGGCTGGAAAAATGAGCAGCCGTGGCGTGGGCATGGGGGGCTTTGCGTGCCCTGCTGAAGTCTGGCCTGTGAGCACAGACAGCCTCCGAAGTGCAAGGTCAGACGTGAGACCCTGGGGTGCCCCTGCCAGCTCCCGGATCCCAGAGGTCAACAAGGCAGAACCCTGGAAGGCCCCGCTCCTGCTTCCACCTGAGCCTGTGCTTTTCTTCCCCCTCCTCCTTGGGATGCCCCAGGGCTTTCTGCTTCCCAGGGGGTGCAGGGTTGTGAGGGGAGTGGATAAGCCAGCATCCTGCATGTTGTATTCTCTCCGGGACCTTCAGAGAGGACAGCCTGAGCTCCCCCTCCCCAGCCTGGGGTTGTAAGGAGAGACCTTGCCTTCATCCTGCCTCTTCCGTGCTCAGGGCAGCGTGCCCAGAGGTGTCCCACAGATGCGTGGAGGCCTGAGGGGGAGCCCGAAGGACAGGGAACCCAGGTGAGCAGCTGAATTTGATGCCCCCTCCAGCACAGCGGAGGAGGAGTGGCCCAGCTATTTCTTCCCTATCACCAAATGCCCTGCGGTCAAAGGTGGCCTTGAGTGTGGGCCTGATTCTTAGGGTTTCACGCCTCCTAGATTTGGGTCTGATGATCTCCTGCTGGCTTTCAGTTCCCAAATGCTTTTAAAAGTGATTTTTCTTTCCTTTCTAAAAATCCACTCAGCATTTTAAATGGTCGTGGGTGTGAGCCTTGACAGAAGCCAGTTGATGGAGTTGTTACCATAGATGATAAAATGAGGTGGTTTCCCTAACTTTCCATGTTCCTCCTTCTCTGTGAAACTATTTCTTATGCTTTCTCTTGTCTCCTTTCTCCTTAAATCCCCACACCTTCTTCCCCATCCCCAGTCTGACTAGTGGCCTCGAGTCCTGGCTCACTGGGATAACAGAAGCAGGAGGAGGACCGCCCCCACCAGCCCTCACCTCCCAGTCTCCTGCCCACATTGCCCCAGACACCCCTGCTGCGCTCCCAACGCAAGGACCGGCCTCCACCTTCTCCTGGGATGGAGGCTGCAGCCTCCTCCTGCGCCCCTGACGGCACAGCCGTTGCCCACCTAGAACTTGGCTGCATCAGAGTCTCCCTCCCTCTGTGGGGATGTTTCCGCGGGAACACGAACAAGTCGCAGTATCTCCTTCTCAAAGAAAATCTGTCCCTGATCCTGTCCCTCTTGTGTCTGGCCACCTCCTGCTTTTAGGCTCCTCACTGCAGCAAAACTCCTTCAAAAAGTTGTTGATGCTGTGTCCTCCTCTTCCCCTCCCACCTCATCTGGACCCCACCCCGAGCTGGCTTTTGTCCCTCACCCACCCACCCACAGACGCAGTTTTGTCAAAGTCACCAATGATCTCCGTGCTGCCGAGCCCTGTGGTCAGTTCTCAGCGCCGGTTTTCCTAGAGCCGCCCCGGGGGTGGCGTCTCACCGGCGGCGCCCCGTGCAGCCACGGTGTTCCTCGCTCTCAGGCTCTCCCGGGGCTTCCTGGGGACCCCAGCCCCGGAGATCTCAGTGAGCACACAGCCCTTGTGTGAGCCCAGTGCGTCTACCCGGCGCCCTTTGCTCCACGCACCGCCTGCCAAAGTTCCGCACTCCCCACCGCCCACCATTTCCATTCCCCGTTCCCCACACGCTTCCGTGTCTAGCAGGAACAGCATGTGCGCAAGAGCAGAGGCTTCGGTGTGCCCATCCCATTCAGTAAGCGGTAACCCCATTCTGCTGGGTGCTCGGGTCACATGAGCCGACCTTGACTTCTTCCATTCACCGTCTTCACCAACGAGTGAACAAATCATGTTGGCTTCACCTTCAGAAGACTGACCTGCCATCACCTTCAGAAGACTGATCTGCCATCGTTCCTCACCAGGATTATTTTAGTAGACTCTTAACTGCCCCCAACGATGGGTTCTCCAGGCTGACCCTTCAAAACTATAGAGCCATCCCGTCTCCCTCACGCAGTCATCCAGGGCTCTATCTGGCTTGGAGGAAAAGCCCAGCTCTTTGCAGCAGATCGCAGGTCTCAGGTGATGGGCAGGGTAACTGCGGGGTCAGCCCCACGCTCACTGCCACAGACCGCCAGGCAGGGGCACCTCGGAGGTCTTGTGGCTGGAAAAGGCACTCTCGTCCTTGCCTTAAATACGACCTTGTCTGAAATACGACCTTCCCTCTCCCTAGAATGCCTTTCCCTATTTGCTGCAGCCCGACTCCTACCTACCACATCCAACAAGCTTCTCCCTCTTCCAACTTCAGTCCAATGCTTCCTCTCTGTGAGCAGGAACTAGGGTGGCTTGGGTTCCTCTCCACTTCCCTGCGGCCCTGTCTACTCCCAAGGGTGTGATTCCTGCCCTCAGACCTCCTCCTTGCTTAGGAAAATTCACTTCCCTTGCTCATGGGCCTCCTTCGCAAACCACCCCCCCCCCCACACACACACACCGGAAATGCTCTCTTCCAAGTTCCAGTGGCAGCGGGTACACAGGTTTGCTAGAAAGCATGCTTTTTGCCTTTCCGGCGCACCTTCTTCTAGCCCAGCAGATCCACCCATGTCAGAGTTGGTGCGGGATCTCCAGCGCCAGACATCGTTGTTGGCACATAGATGCTCAAATGTTTTAGGAAAAAATAATTCCAAAAGGAGTTAAGTGGAGTTGTATAAGTAAGAACATGGTGAGCAATTATCATTTGACTTATAGAAGGTCATTACATATACTATTCTGCAATGTGTCCCATGGGAGCTAAAATCACTAGTAGGGTTCAAATTAGAATTTTTCTAGGTATCTCTTCTGATCGGAGATATTTTCCATCTTTTAATAACTCGTACCTTTTAGGTCAAAGCCTTTAAAGGAAGGGAGGGATCATATTTGGCGGGAAATGTTAAAGGGTTTTTCAGGCGACATCTTGTCTTCTGTTTGGCAAACATCCTGTGGCGGGCTTGGTGTTGGTGGGGCATGAGCTCCGGGGCTGGCAGGACTGTGTCGGGGCCACTGGAGGTCCCAGCGAGTCCTTAGTCTCACTTTGCCCCGCAGCCAGGAGCTGTGGCATCCTCTGTTAGCCAACATTACGGTGTACTGAAAAACATAAGCAAGAGGTTTCACCACAGCCCAAGCCTCCCAAGCTCCAGCCAGCTGAAGATCAAATGAATAAAAAGAAAAGAAATTGAGATGACTGCCCTCTAGTGGCGTGCATTCCTGGCTTTCTACCTCTGAACTGTTTCAAAACAACCTGCCCACACTCTTAGTTTGGAGTCATCCACAGTTTTGATGAATATTTTTGAAAGCTATTTCCGGGGGAGTCCTTTAACCACTTCCTAAATACATTCTTTTTTTTTTTTTCTCT
The DNA here is from genome assembly GCA_004024625.1 of Mellivora capensis. Lineage (NCBI taxonomy): Eukaryota > Metazoa > Chordata > Mammalia > Carnivora > Mustelidae > Mellivora > Mellivora capensis. Next base: position 95,183 of record PISX010001921.1, on the reverse strand, counting down.
CCTTGCAGATGGCTGAACCCAGGCTTTCAGAAGGGAGAGCCACTGCCAGGACCTTTGGTGGGGGGTCCCCATGGGCCTATCCTGGGCCATGGGCAGAGCAGTCGCGGCATCTGAAAAGGACTGCAGGACAGGAAGGTTTTATGGGTCTCTGGGATATGGATGTCTTTTCTCAAGTTCGAGGCTAATCTTCCCACCTTTGGAAACCATACCCTCTGGTTTCTTCAGCTATCTTTGCCTAATCAGATAGCTCCTTTCCCCCTTAACTTCACTTCAGTTTAAACGTCAGTGACCTGAAGAAATGATCCTGACCATCCTCTCCCCTCCAAGCCTGTCCTAACCTTGATTACACACTCCTCCTACCACACAGAACACACAATGACTTCCTTTACTAGAGCATTTGTCATAATATTAAGCAGGCCAAGTCTCTCCCTAGATGAGGGTGATTTTTTTTTTTTTAAGATTTTATTTATTTATTTGTCAGAGCGAGCGAGCACAGGCAGACAGAGTGGCAGGCAGCGGCAGAGGGAGAAGCAGGCTCCCTGCTGAGCAAGGAGCCCAATGTGGGACTCGATCCCAGGACGCTGGGATCACGACCTGAGCCGAAGGCAGCCGCTTAACCAACTGAGCCACCCAGGCATCCCTATTTATTTATTTTGATTTATGTATCTTTGAAGCTTTTTAGAGCTCTGGAAACAGTGGGTAGAAGCTCGATAAATGTGTGTGGAATATAATAACCATACCAACTATCTTATGCATCACATTCAAATTTTCTAAGTCCAGCTTCCTGCTCCTGCTCCCTTCCGGCTCCATGCCAGTGGCAGTTGTACCAGAGGCAGGGGGCGGACACTTGATTTGGTGTGCAGAAAACATGCCCTTGGGCAGTTAGAGACAGAAGCCACCTCAGTGGCGAACTAATGGGAAAGGTGACCCCGCTAGCTTGAGGTCTGGGTTCTGGTTGGGACAAGCAACAAGTTGGCAGGCACATTGGCCAGAAATGTCCCAGGGAGATGGATCCAGGGAATCCATACTATAGCTTGCCATGCATCCCGAGCGGGCTGGAAGTAGGGGCACAAAAGCCGGGCAGAGCACACATTCAGGGGAGACCAGAGGGAGCCCTGGACATTCATGGCTGAGTGACACAGGCAAAACACACATACAAGGGCCCAGGGTAAAAAGCTAGGGAAGACTTGTCAACTGCCTGAATGTTGAATGTGTTCCCTAACCCACACACAGATCCAGATCCGGTGGCAAAGGGTAGAAACCCTTACAAGCTAAAGGTATTTGAGGACAACTTTTGTTATGCAAATTGTTGACCGACCCCAAGCTATGCTGACACAGAGATGACTCCAGGAAGCCAGATCTAAAAATACAAACAAGATTTAGGAGCGCTGGGTGGCTCAGTGGCTAAAGCATCTGCCTTCGGCTCAGGTTATGACCCCAGGGTCCTGGGATTGAGCCCTGGTCAGGCTCTCTGCTCAGAAGGAAAAGCTCAGTATGCTTTTCCTTCTGCCTCTCCCTCTCCAATAAATTTAAAAAAAAAATTTTTAATAAAAAATATATATAAACAAAATTTAAAAATACAAAACTGAGCAGAAACATCAGTGGCCAGGAAAGATCATCTCCACACAATTAGTCCAAGGAAATCATTGAACAAATAAAAACAGCAGTAGCAACAAGCACCTCCTCCTCGGGTAGAGAACAGAGCAGAATCCAGAGTTGCTACAAAAATATATTACCTAAAATGTCCATTTTTTTCTTTTTCTTTCTCTCGTTCTAGGATTTTATTTATTTAGTTATTTGAGAGAGAGAGGACAGAGGTAAGAGAGAGGAGCAGAGCAGGAGGGACGAGCAAACTTCAGGCTGAGTGCAGAGCCTGATTAAGGGATCGATCCCATAACCCTGAGATCAGCACCTGTGCTGAAACCAAGGGTTGGGTGCTTAACTGACTGAGCCACCCATGCATTCGTAAAATGTCCATTTTTCAATAAAAAATTTAAGATATGCAAACAAACTTAAGAGTGAACTATTATCGGGGCGGGGTGGGGGGAGAAGTCAATAAATACTACCTCTACCCCTGACATCCCCTCCACTAACGCCAGCAGCACTCCCTCTCCCCTGCAGTCATGACAACCAAAAACACCTTCTAATGTTGCCAAATGTCTCCTGGGGGAAGTAGGGCAAAAGCAGCCTGAGTGAGAACCACTGCCCTAAAGTAATACTAGTCAACAGAGTGTGGTACTGGCACAAGGAATGACATAGATCAGTGGAACCAATATTAAGAATCCGGTAATAAAATCTTACATTTATGATCCATTGATAGTTTACAAAGGTGTCAAAGCAATTTAATAGGGAAAGAGCAGTCTTTTCAATAAATAGTACTAGGATAATTACTCACATGCAACAGTGACTTTAGACCCTTACCATACATGAGAAATTAACTCCAAATGGATCCTAGACCTAAATGTCAGAGCTAAAATTATAAAACTTTTAGAAGAAAACGTTAAGTCCAAAGTTTCTGTAACCTTGGATTAGGCAACAAAAGGACAATCCATAAAAGAAAATCTTGATAAACTGCCCATTATCAGAATCAAAATATTTTGTATTTCAAAATACACCCTTAAAAATGAAAAGACAAATCACAATGTTAAAGAAAATAAATACAGAATATATAAAGAGCCCTTACAATACAATAAGATAAACAATCCTAGTTTTTAAGTGGGCAAAATATTTGAACAGACGTTTTACAAAAGATACAGGAATGACTAATAACATAGATATTCACTCATTAGTCACTAGGGAAATGCAAATTAAAACGACACTGAGAGACAACATCACACCCACTCAAACAGCTATAAGGAATGAGAGAGAGCAGCAAGTGTTGGTGGGGATCTAGAGAAGCTTGTGAGAAGCTGGTGGGAATGTAAAAACAGTGTGGAAGACAGTCTAGCAGTTCCTTAAAGAGTTATACATAACTTTACCATATTACCCACCAGTTCCATTCCTAAGTGCGTATCCAAGAGAAATGAAAAACTATGTCCACACAAAGACTTGTCTGCAAATATTCATAACAGCATTATTCACAATAGCCAAAAAGTGGAGACAATCCATGTGTTCATTAGTTGGTGAGTAGATACACAGTGATATGCCCATACAATGAAGTTATTTCCAACAATCAAAAGGAACACTGATAAAGTATAAATCAGTCAGTCAATCAATCAAGCGAGCAAGCAAGCAGGCTTGAAAACTTTGTTACGTTAGGTTAAAGAAGCCAAGTGCAGAAGACCACACGCGAATGATGCCATGCATATGAAATAGCCGGGAAAGGCAAAGCTGTAAAGACAAACATAGATCACCGGGCGTCAGAAGCCAGGATAGGAATGAAGGCTGATTGTAAGTGGGCATGCTGGGTCTTCATGGCCTGAGGGTGCTGTATGCCCCTGTAACCTCACTCAACAACCACCACTTCCCACTTGCGGTGGGAAAGCCTGATGTAAATTGCACCTCAAGAACGCTGGTATTTTTTTTTAAAGAAGCAAATATCAAAAAGTGAATGCTTACCCCACAAAGATAATGGCCATGTTCAGTGTACATTTTTTGCTGTGTTTTAGAAAAAAAAAATCTCTATAGTTTTTAAACTGCTTGGTTAAAATAAATAAACTGCTAGGTTCATATATATTATGAACATATTTGGTTGTCATTAAATTTTTTATGACAAAACTGCACAAGTCTTATTTCATAGAATCCTGAATGATAAAACTGGAAAACCATCTTAAAGATTATCTAATGCCTTCATTTTACCCCTCTTTTGATTTCAATTTCCTTACCTTAAAATGAGGTAGAACTAGATGGTTTTCTTGGGTCTCTTCTGCCCTAACTGCCCTTCCCTTTTTTTTTTTTTTTAAAGGTTTTTTATTTATTTCACACACAAAGAGAGATCACAAGTAGGCAGAGAGGTAGGCAGAGAGAGAGAGAGGAGGAAGCAGGCTCCCTGCTGAGCAGAAAGCCCCATGAGGGGCCGGATCCCAGGACCCTGGGATCCTGACCTGAAGGCAGAGGCTTTAACCCACTGAGCCACCCAGACGCCCCCCCCACCTTTTATTAAGTAGGCTCCTCGCCCTGAGTGGAGTACAATGCTACAACACGAGGCTTGAACTCATGACCCTGAGATCAAGACCTGAGCTGAGATGAAGAATCAGACACTTGGGGTGCCTGGGTGGCTCAGTTGTTAAGCATCTGCCTTCAGCTCAGGTCATGATCCCAGAATCCTGGGATCCCTCTCCCACTCCCTCTGCTCTTGCTGTGTCTGTCAAATAAATAAAATCGTAAAAAAAAAAACCAACAAAAAAAAAAACGGTCAGACTCTTAATCAACAGAGCCACCCAGGCAACCATGCCCTCCCCTCTTCATTATACTCTTTTTACCAACAAGAAAATTGTGATTTTCTGGGTGTTAAGAAATTGATATTTTTGGAGGGGGAAGGGAGAACAGGTTTAATGGTTACAGAGATGTGTTGGAAGTGATGAAGTTTTGGAAATAGTGATGTTCACACAACATCATTAATGTAACTATTAAGGCCAAGGCACTGTACCCTTAACACTGGTTAAAACAGAACATTTTATATTTTATCACAAAATTTTAAAAAATTGTGTTAGGTCGGCCAAGAAGATGCTCTCATCTTATACATTATGCCAATTCCATCTCAGTAAAGCTTTTTTAAAAAAGCATATGGGTTCCATGATTTTTAAAAAACAGCTTTACTGGGGCACCTGGGTGGCTCAGTCATTGAGCGTCTGCCTTCGGCTCAGGTCATGATCCGAGGGTCCTGGGATCAAGCCCCACATGGGGCTCCCTTCTCAGCAGGAAGCCTATTTCCCCCTCTCCCTCTGCTGCTCCCCCTGCTTGTGTTCCCTCTCTCACTGTCAAATGAATAAATAAAATCTGAAAGAAAGAAAAAAACAGCTTTACTGAGATAGAAATGGCATAAGTGGCTACAAACTTAAGCTGCCTATGATTTGATATGCAGTATGTATTGTGCAATGACCAGCACAATAAACTTGGTTAACATACCCACCATCTTACATACTTTTTGTGTGTGATGAGAACATTAATCTACTTTCTCACCAAGTTTCAAGTATGTAATACAGACCTGTCAACTGTAGTCACCATCCGTACATTACATCCCCAGAACTTACCTTACAGACGTCTGTGTCCTGTGGCCAGTATTCTCATTTCCCCCACCCTTACCCCCAGTAATCACTCATCTATGATGTTTCTATGACAAACCCATTCTCTTAACATGAATGTTATCTGCATGTTGACAGTCTTTTCTAACCTAATAAAATGGTGATGGAAATTTCAGGTATCTGGCAGATTTTATCAATCCCAGTTACCCAGAGACCTTCTCTTCTTTTACCTGGTCCTGTTTTAATTGCTCTTGAAGAGGTAAGTCTGCAATTAATTTTGATATGGCCACAATGTAAATTCCCTTGTTTGAAATTTTGATCAAGCTAAAATCCACTGTGCTGGAAAGAACGAGACCCTCCCTGGTTGTAAACTAGTTGTTTCAGGTTTTACTGCTACCTTATTTAATGCCACATGGGCTCAGGGTTTTAGATATCCTGTGTCTTTACAATATCGAGAGATTAAACCACTATAGTCTAGCTGATCCTATTCCTCAAGCCCCCCGAAGCCCGTCTTCGCTCAAGAATCAGGTCAGTTTTTAATGTGACGGAATGAGATCCAGTGATTAAAGGAGCATTTAAGCTTGATGACCTCAGAGGGTGGACTGGATCTTAGCAGTACCAGGCACGGTAACACTGGAAGACTGTCAGTTCTCAAAATCAGATAGGGTAAAAACTACCCCTTACAGGGGCGCCTGGGTGGTTCAGTCGGTTGAGTGTCCAGGTCTCAGCTTGGGCTCAGGTCATGATCTCAGGGTCCTGGGATTGAGCCCTGCATTGGGCTGGCTCCCAAGCGGGGAGTCTGCTTGAGATTCTCTATTTCTCTCTTTCCTTCAGCCCCTCCCATCGACATGCACTCTCTCCCCAAAACAAATAAATCTTTTTTTAAAATATCAATAAACCAATAAACGTAACGATTAGCTGAACCAAAAGAAATGCTCTCTGAAGCTAGGAAACTGGAGACTACCAGTTACTATAAAAGCCAAAGTTGTCATGCAAGTAGGAAGACTGAACTCTGTTGCCATCAGTGGGTACGAATGAAGAGTAAACAGACTTTCACTTAAGGAACATCTTTATTTTATCTTTAATATACAATATTACCTTTAATTTATAAAAATTACATATGGAGGACATGACTGGAAATCAGTTCAAGAGCGGCCAGTGGGTACCGATCTAGGGGGTTAAACTCACCCCACTTACTAATTAAGGGAAAAATTTTATCAGTGAATTTGAGACCAGTGAGATTGAGGAATGGCATTTCAATTTCCAAATCTAGTAATTAAAATGGGGGATACCTTATTTAATTAATCCAACAAAAACTAATTTGTTTTCTAAGAAATAATTTTTCTCAAGAGTGAGCTGAACTTCTCTCCATGGAGTGTCCTGGAAAGCAATTTGCCGTAGAATTCTGTAGAATTCGGTAGCAGCAAGACATTTGCAATAAAAACCCTGTGCAAATAAGCATGCATAGATGTGGGTTTGTGTGTGTGTGTGCGTGCGTGCGCTCACACTTACACCCACGGAACTGAAGCTCTCTGCATATGCTGGACCTAGAAAGGCAGCTCATCTACAGGCTTCCCCTCCTCTAGAATTTCCAAAGAGTGAAATGCCTATTTGATAAACCCATTAGTGAAACATCTCTCTGTCATGATGGCTGGTGCACTGCAACGTATATACTAGTACTATGGTGTCGTGTAACTTGGAGTAATTTCATGAGTGCTGCCGGGCTCAAGCAAAGTTTAAAAGAGATGAGCTGCTCAGTTGTGGAAATAGACTGATGCTGAGGGATGCTTTCATTTAGATAAAAGGCATACTGACGTTCTGAAATAATGCAATGGACTTGTTAAGGATCTGAGGCAAGTTATCCAGTAAGAGAAAAGGGAACTCTCCTTCTGGATTTATCTTTCCTCTGCACTCAGATTTAGGCTGTTCTAGAGATGTTCTAGAGAAAAGATGCAGCACCATTCTGCAGTCTGAAAAAGGAAGAGTGGCTTGCCAAATGGCAAATGAGGCACATAACCCATTTTCTGTTGCTTCAATTTTTTCAAGAGATTGGCTTTTGCAGCACAAAGTTCAGAGATCTTATCATATTCCCCTTGGAGGGACCTGAGAGTCCTCAAGGGGAGGGGGGAGCTCTTGCATCTCCAGCAAGCCAGAGTCCTGGTCCAAAGGTCAACAAACAGGCCCAACTTGGAGAAACTACAATATTTTGACACCACAGAGACCCTCCTTTTCACATGGGGTGTCTGGAACTAGAGCATTAAATGACAAGGCAAGGAAACTGACAGCCCACCCCCCAACCACCACCACCAGCAAAACAACAAATGCCTCTTTCCTGATGGTCGTATCAGATTGAAATCTGAACAGACGCCACAAGAGTAGATCTACTTTCAAGACAACAAAATACATAGCTTTAGGTTACACAAACCCATACAATCATACATACACACAGTCTTTTTGCTTTGAAATGAATTATGTAACTCAAACAGAGAAAAGATGCAGATCAAAGATTACATAAGGATCTTACAGAAATTAAACTTGGGATCAAAAGTTAACAACTATGACCCATGGCCAAATCCAGCTCTCTCTGTCTTTATAAATAAAGTTTCATTGGAACACAGCTACACCCCTTCATTTACGTATCGTCTATACCAGCTTTCATGTTCCAATAGCAGAACTGAGTAGTAGAGTTAGGCCACTGTGTGGTGCACAAAGCCTAAAGTATTTATTATCTGGCCCTTTACAGAAAAGCTTGCTGACCCTTTACAGATTAAAGAATGTTTCCATCATGATCTGAATGAGCTGAAGTAACAGAAGATCATCTTCACCTGTGTTCTTGAGCCAGAAAAGTACATTAAAATATTTCCACATCGTATTTGGCTACTCAACCATTCTGTTTAGAAGCTGTGTAGCCAAAACTAGTTAACAAATGTGTTTGTTAACAAACACAGACAATATTAAAAATCTGTGTATAATTGTATTTATGTATAATATCTATGTAAAGAATGGAAAAGATATGAGCTAGAGAATTTGAAGGAAAGGAGACCTAATGAAAAAGAAGAACTCAAAATACGATTACTAGAAACTTGTTATTTGGAACTTAGACATATTTTAGTATATTTTTCTTTATATTAAACAGCACGGGACCATGACCAGGACCCCCAGAAGAGCAAGAACAATTTACAACTGCAGATTTTACCCATGACTTACGTGACAAAATTTTTTGAATAGAAAATAACCAGCATTTCTATAAAACATTAATTTCTGATTATATAATTAAAGAGATATAGCAAAATAAGAATGTTTTTATTTCTAAAGTAAGTATTTTAGTCAACGTTGCATCAGAAGTATTTCTTTGACATTTTCCAAGAGACTTTAGTTATTAACTACAATTACAGTTGTTAGTATTATATAGTGACACATTGCTTAAAATATATTAAAAACCATTTTTTCCTCTTTAATTTAAATGAAATATAAAATTAAGGATTTTATAACATAATTCATACTGGAAAACATTTAAAATGGTATGAATTACTCTTATACAGAAAATGCCAGCAGAATCACAAAACGTTCTAACGCTTGAGAGTGCCTGGCATGATGCTCGGCACATGCCGAGGGACTCCATGTTTGTTCACTCATTCTCTCATTCACTCGTGCATTCATTCACAGAAATTCAGGCTGAAGGAGAAACTGCGTAACGAGAATGGCAAGCACAGTCTTATCAACAAAGCTGTAGCTTGGACAAAGACTTTGGCAAAGGAGAGTGGAGATGAGAAGCCGATGGTCACAGTTCCAAACTGCTTGGTTAAGATCTACCAAGGGCAGCCCAGGGGTGCCTTAGCTGACATCACAAAGAAATGAGGGTCGACATTTCCACAAAAGGAACACATTCCTCCAGTACCCAGGCTTCACTCTTACATACAAACAACTGCTCAAAGACAGGCGTAAGTGGGTGTCAGACACAAAACAGTACACACATGCAACCCACCAGAAAACAAGAACCCTCTGACTGAGGTCTTGTTTTTCTGCAGAGATGACTTTTTGGTTAGGGCTGCATTTGCTTGGCTTAAACAACTTTAGACCGGTTTCAACAAAAAGTATGACTCTAAAATTGTAAAAGAGAAATGTAGAACGTAGAGGGGGTGTTCAACACCTCTGTTTTTCTTTTCTTTTATGTACCAACTGATCTATCTACTTAGCACATTTGTGCCAAAGGCACAAAGTGAGGTGTCTGTCAGCTCTCTGAAGAGGCACCTGGAAAGGAGCATCTGTAGGCTCTTTGTGAAGGTCTTCTACATGTAACTAGTATTTTAACCTGAGTAATAGGTCTACAAAATGCAAATGACGGTAAGGGACTGTAGAAAATAAATATATTCTTGGAAACTAAGTGGAATATGGGATAAGGGTTGATCCTGCAGGAAATAATTTTTAAAATCTGTTTAAAAACAAAACAAAACAAAACATGACACTGGCAAGTCATTTGTAGCTGACTTTAATTGCCTTTGGTATTCAGAGAAAAAAACAATGGAAACATTGTGAGAAGCGCTAGTCTTCTCTCATCACGGGGAAGGGAGCTGGCGGTGGAGAACGCCCATCCCCTGCCCCTCTGATTTTTCGCTTGGGCGAGGACTGGCCATGCTCCGGCACCTCTCCGCCCCCACTTAAGCCCCAGTCAGCCCAGACCTAGAAACCCAGCACTGGCAGGGAGGCGGCTCTGTCTTCTCCTTCCTTGAGAGGCTCCCGGGAGCCCAAGGAGGCCCCTTTACTCTACACACTTCTGAACAAAGTGTGGGTGGGTTCCCCGCCAGGCGCCCAGTGGCTGTTTGCTACCTCAAGTTGTTCACACTTTTTAGGGACTCGTAAGTGGACTTGTGCTATTTTTAGGAGGAAGGCCAACATTTGAGAAAAAAATACTCTCCTTTTCTCAAGTTAGTCATCTACCCTTCTCATTTAAAAATTTTAATCTTTCAAATAGTAAAAGATATTACAATTTAAAAATGTGTGCTAAAATTTAACTCTCTTAAAAACGTAAATAATGCACTGACTCCACATCCTTATTTTATAGATATACTGAGAAAAAGGGACATTTACCACTCACGGGTCATCTCCTAAATCGTGAGGATTGTCTGACTCTTGGTGGCATAAGATGATCACCCTTAGAAAATAATTGTACTAATTTATTAAATCTTTTCTCCAATTTAAATCTACTACATGCTAAAAGGTTACACAGAAAAGCTATCAAAGTAAGAAAATATGCCTTCAGAATTCCAAGATGGGCTTCTTCCCCAAACACTGTTTCATGAAATCTCCAAGTTCAGAGTAAATATTAGACCAGTTACACTGCTCCCAACTTTTATTGTCAATGGAAGCTGTTTGTATTAAATGTAAAGAAGAAAAACTGTCTTGCACCGTGACATAAACTCAAGGGACAGAAAATTTATAAGCAAACTTATAATACAGTTCTTGAAAAAATTTAAGTTCTTCCCCCCCAAATATAAAGAAATAGTAATTTCTTTAAAAATAAGTATCACTGCAAAATCTATTGATGGTAAGAGAAACTCCCTTAGATATATCCCGAATTTAGTTAATATGATTAATTATACCACATTTTTTTCTGTTAAAAATTACTTTGAAGCTCTTCTTTGGATTTCTATAAATACCCTTGCGGAAAATAAAAGCTGAATTTTATTTTTTACATAAAGTATTTGTGAAAAGCTCACTCATCTGATGAGATAATAAATAAAGGATCCCCTGTTCCTGTTCCAGATAGAGCATTTAAGCAAGTTTCACTGTATTTTGTTTTTTGATTTAATAGGCTGTAAAATAAATTTGGGTAAATTCAGAGCTGCATAACAGTATGGTGAATTTTGCCAAGCCATGTAAAGTCGTTAAGTTGAGGGATTTTACTAAATTTATAACAAGGTTAAAGTGGATAAAGTTCACTTGGTAGATTTGCTGGTTTGGGGGAAAAAAAAAAGTCTCCTCCCAACAAAACCAAGTCTTTCTCTTAGAACAGGTTTCAATGCGACAAACTGTAGCGATTCTCCCACTTTTGATCATGCTACCAACACTAGACTGATCAACATGCACAAAATCCCAAACCCAGGCTCATAAGTAGTGGTTATGATGAATACCAGTTTCAATGATTCCATATGGAGACAAAGACTTGAAGAGTATTCTTTGTGAGATTGTGCCCCCAGAGAAAATTAAATTTAACCAAGAAATTTCAATGGGATACACTGGGATCTGAAATGGTTGCCAGTCTGGTCATACAATGGGGAACTTGAAAACTGAAACAGGGACAGGTACTCGGGTTTCTTTTTCCAGTCTTCATTGCTCTCGATGCAGTTCCACCGTTCTTTGACTGTTCTAGTTCCTTCCATTATTAAAAATGGAGAAAAGGGGGAGAACCGGTAAGTAAATATTTGATTTGAAAGCTGCTCCGCTTTGGAAGGAACACATATAGAATTGGTTCCCAAGGCCATTTCTCACTCCCACAAGGTGCTCCACATTCTTGGCTTATTCTTAGGCAGTCCAGACTCCAGACCTCTAAAAACAATATAGTAGTAACAGGCAAAATTTCCCGTGTGACCATCTCTTTACGAATCCAAGCACACCAGGTCTTTGTCTTACACATACCAGAATATGTTTTGGTCAGGTATAAAATGGAATCATTTCAAAGTTGAGATATCTACAAGTTGAAAAGTCCTGTGGGGCACAGTCATGTTTCACCCTGCCATGGTGACTTATGAGGTCCAGGTTTCCCAAAGCCCCCTCTCCAGACTAATTTCTGTAGTGGTCCATGTAAACAAAACACAGGTGAGAATGGTCTTTCTGGAGCTGCTTTCATCGAACAGCAGGATTTCCTGAAAGTGTGGTGTTGGCTAAATGTAACACGGGCAGAGGATGAGCCTCTGTATTGAATACCCAGTAGTCTAAAGGTAAAAGGTCATCACTGGAGAACAGCAGATACAAGTACCTGAAAATAAAAGAGAAATGAGCTTAAATTAGAGTTCAACAAGATCAAGTGAGCTAGTTACAGCAGCAGAGGAAATCAAAGGCCTACTCTGAAGAAAAACACATCACAGAATGAAACTCACTCACTCACACGATCTAAAACATAGTAACAACATGTTCTAGAATAGTGCGGTGCATAAGAAAATCCGGTAAGATGCACCCGTGGACTGCCGATGTGAGACAGTTAACAAAGTCCACACACCTGTTGGAAGCACATCAGACAACAAAGCTGTAAGTTGGCCCCATCGTGAACGAACAAACCACTTCGTGATTTTTCACAGACATTCTTTTAAAAGTCACACATAAGATCAATCATCTACTTTGGCAGCTTACAGAGCTCATAGTGCAAGTAGAAGGTGATTAATTCACATTTATTAACAGACACTGAAGGAAATAACTAGCATATTATCTGGACCTAGCAGGGATTTTTATATACTGATACTTTAGGAGTTTTTGTAGTTTTTCCAGTAGGTAATGCAAACTGTTTAATGAAAGTTTCAGAAACACTATGGATTATAAGAATTTCGTGCTTGCTCTCCATAGGTAATAGCATTGTGTATACGAAGACAAGGATTCCTGACCTCCCCATGGGCACTGCAAGCCACAGTGATAGAGCTGACACAAACAATAACTGTTAACTATAATGCTGGGCATATTCCAATCTAAATTCTATTAAAGAGGTCCTTAAGGTGAGCATAAAAAAACCAACTCCAGAGAGTCAGGAAATCTGGGTTCTAACTCTTTATTAGGATTTGGTAAAGAACTCCTTTACAATGATTTTGCTGAAATTCCTTTATCTTAAAAATAGCACATTAATATATTCTCTGATTACCATTACAGTTCCTAGATGACTGAGCAAAAACAGACAGCACTGAGGCAACATTGTAACTGGTAAAGCTGGAATGGAGAGTAACAGGGCTTCCAACCTCCCTGACCCTAGACCTTGAGACTTGCTTGACTCGAATTCATTCACCACGTCATGGGCAGAGAAGCTGGAACTGAAAAAAACAGACTTGGCTGGAGGTAGCAAGAGACTGCTGGGTCTACTGCAGGAAGGCCAGAAGCACAAGCTCTTGGAGTTCTGGGCACAAACATATCCAGAAGCGCTATGTTCTGTGCAATCCCATGTTTCTTGGTTAAATATGGGCTGATGGGTCAGGTTTGCTCTAATTTCATCACTTCTTGAAAGAGAAGTGAGAGAAAATTCAAAAGTCTCCCACAAAATCATTCCTTTCCATGGGGGATGCTACGGAAGTACCGGATGTAAACACAAACATTATAAAAATCAAGAAAATAATTGGGGCGCCTGGGTGGCTCAGTGGGTTAAGCCTCTGCCTTTGGCTCAGGTCATGATCTCAGGGTCCTGGGATCGAGCCCCGCATCGGGCTCTCTATTCTGAGGGGAGCCTGCTTCCTCCTCTCTCTCTGCCTGCCTCTCTGCCTACTTGTGATCTGTCAAATAAATAAATAAATCTTTAAAAAAAAAAAATCAAGAAAATAATGAATGTGCAGGCTTTAGATAACAAAAAGGGACATTATTTTTAGTTTTTTAAGGAATATTAGTTTTAAACCATCATTTTAGAAAAAGATCCTAATTAAGGGTGCCTGGGTGGCTCAGTCGGTTGATCCTCAGACTCTTGGTTTCGCCTTGGGTTGTGATCTCGTCTGGGTCAAAGGATTGGGCCCCACGTTGGGCTCTGTGCTCACCAGTCTGTTTGTCCCTCTCCCTCTGCTCCTCCCCACAGCTCTCTCTCCCTAAAATAATAATAAAAGGAAACCTAATTGAATACTACTGTAGTGAGCCCGCCTCCCCCATTCATGTCCATCTGGAGCCTCAGAATGTGACCTTATTTAGAGACAGGGTGTTTGGGGACGTCATCAATTATGGATCTTGAGATGAAATCATCCTGGATTTAGGGCCAACCCTAAATCCAGTAACTTGAAATTTGCAGGAGAAAGGAGAGGGAGATTTGGACCCAAAGGCTCACCCACCCCAAAGGAGGAAGGTCATGAGCAGCCAGAGACAAGGATTAAAGCTATGTTGCCACAAGAGGGTTTTAAGCAATGTGATTATGGTGTGCCCTTGGTGACGTATTCTTCATGTTTCTTGTCCTTAGACTTTGTTCAGTTCCTTCGAGTGGGTGTAAGTTTGGAAAGATTTTGGCCCATATAAATATATTTTTAATCCATTCTTCTGTCCTCTCCCCTTCAGACTTCAATTTTACATATTTTAAGCAACCTACAGCTGTCGCACAGCTCACCGATACTCTTTGCATTTTTATAAGATTCTTTTTCAGCTCTTGTTTTCATTTTGATTTCAGCTGCAATGTCTTCAAGTTCACAAATCTCTTCTTTTGCAAGTTCTAATCTGCTATTAATCTTCTAAGGTGTATTTTTCAATTCAGACCTTGTAGTTTCCATTTCTGGAAGTTTGATTTGGATTTTATTATCTCCCATGTCTCTCTTTAATTTTTTGAATATATGCCATATAATTGTAGTAACTGTTTTAATGTCCCCTGCTAATTCTAACAGTTATATGAGCTCTGAGTCCGTTTCAGTTATTTTCATTACTGGTCATCCCTTCCTGCCTGGTATACCATACATGGCATCCTTGGCTGGATGCCAGACATTGAATTTTACCTAGTTGCTAGACAATTTTGTATTCCTATAAATCTTGAGTTTTGTTCAGGTATATAGTTAAGTTACTTGGAAACAATTTGATACCTTCAAGTCTTGCTTTGGTGACTATGCAGATCCAAAGCAAGAGATTATTCCTCACCACTGAGGAAGGACTATCCTGAGTACTCTACTCCATGCCCTGTGAATTATAAGATTTCCTAGTCAGGCTCCTGGGAACAGGCACTGTTTCTGACCCTGTGTGGTCACCATAAACCGTTACCTTTAATTCCTCATAGAGGATTCTTTCCCCCACTCAGGTATAGTTTCTTCCCTCTGCTGACTACTCCCAGATGGATTCTCTGGGGTTCTCTGTGTAGCTAGCTGCTCTCCGCTACTCTCCTGTCAACACCAGCTATTTTCATTTCCTTAGACTCACAACTCCAATCTCCCCAGGGAGCCTGCTGCACTCAGTCCCCCTTCCCTGTGCTGTGGGGAAGTTCTACCAAGGCAGCAAGCTGCGGCAAAGCCAGGGCTGCTGGTTTGTTTCCCATCTCTCAGAGATTACATTCCTCCACTGTCTCCTCTCCAATGTTTTGAAAACCATTGTTTCTTATATATTTCAACTGTCTGCTTTGGGTAGAAGGGTAAATTCTGGGCCTTGTTACTTCATCTTGGAGGAAGAGTTGGTTCTTCCATTTTGAGATACTTTGTCAAACAATTTGCTGAACACCATGTATTTTCATGGAATCACTTAGTCCTCTATTATTAAACCAATCCAAAAAGAACATTAGAGTTAGTCCAGCAAGAACTTGTTCTGAGGAAGCCTTTCTGGCTCTTCTTGATCACTAATTTTTCTCCAAAGTCTTCCTATCTTCATATCAAAGTCTTATGACTTTCTAGAACTTTGTGAAAATGGACATTAAATCCATCTACTTTTATTTTTCTCAATCCAACTTTTCCCTTCTTTAAAATTAGCTACCTACTCTGTTGTTTCTCTGCATCATTCCTGAAAGAGTATTAATTACAAAATTACATGTGTAGTAATATCTTGATATATAAATTCTTAGCATCCTGGCAATCATTTAAAATAACAAGTTACTTTTCTTCCTTTGGGACTCTAGTTTTCTCTCAGCCATACTTGTATTCATTTAGTTTCCTTTAGTTCCATTTAGTTTCCTTTCACCCCAGGTATAAGTTACAGGGGTTGGAGGATGGGGGTGGGATGGGAGTTAAAGTGTAGATGCTTTGCACTTTATCTTATGATTCCCTTTTGAGCAATGCCATTGCTTCTCCAATTTTTTATTGTGGTTAAAAAAAACCACAATATAAAATTTATCGCCTTAATCTTGCCATTTGTGACAACACAGATGGACCTACAGGTTATTATGCTAAATGAAATAAATCAGAGAAACACAAATCCATATGATTTCACTCATATATGCAGTCTAAAAAATAAATGAATAAACAAACAGAAAAATCAGACCCATAAATACAGAGAACAAACATGGTTGCCAGGGGTGGAGGGATGGGCAAAATGGGTGAAGGGGAGAGGGAGACATGGGCTTCCAGTTATGAAATAAGTAAGTCACATGGATAAAAGGTACAGAACAGGAAACATGGCCTATGATACTGTAACAGCACTGTGGTGACAGACAGTGACAGATGGTGGCTACACTTGTGGTGAGCATAACATAGACGAGTTATTGTATCAGTATGCTCTACACCTGAAACTAACAATAACACTGTGTATCAACTATAGTTTAAAAAAGAAACAAAGAAATTTACCATCTTATTTTTAAGTTCAGTAGAGCTATGTATGTTCACACAATTGTGAAAGACTCCTGAACTCTTTAATCTTGCAAAACTGAAATTCTACACCCTTTCAAGCAACAATTCCCCTTTTCCCTTCCCCCAGTGCCTGATAAACCACCTTCTACTTTCTGTTCCTATCAGTTTGGTTAGAGGTACTTTATACAAGTGGAATCATAACAATCTTTTTGTGACTGGCTCATTTCACTGAATATAATGTTCTCAATGTTCATCCACACTGTTGCTTCCCTGATTTTGATTCTAGAAGCCTATCTCCCATTACTTCTAATGAATATTCTTTAGTAAGTCCAGTTTCTTTACTGTCTTTTTGAAGAACAGTAGCATTTGTTTTCTCAAGCTGGATCCCTTTTCATGAAATGACTTTCTGCTTTACCTCATCTATTAACATGTAGCATTACCTCAAACTTTTTTCATGACTACTCCAGCCCACGCCAAAGTTCCTTTCTTTGAATCTCCAAAACATTTATATTCTATTTAGCACTTGACTATACAGTTTGTACTTTTACTGAATTTGCCCAGGGCCAGAAATAAGAGATTTCTTAACTAGACTGCAAGCTCATCATATAGCGTTATGTTTCATACACTGTAATTTCCAAACAGCACAATTCTGAAAAGAGAGCAGTTAGTTAATAAATACTTATGGATTTGACTTAGTTTACAAATCAGCTGGCAGGGGTAAGGGTGCAGAGAACAGCACAGAACAGGAGATTTAATGCTACTTTTCCAGCTGGAAAATAGTCATTTTCTCATGGTAGGAGGTTAACTTTAGGATCTAGTTACAGACAAGATAAAAGATGAAAGATAAATGGAAGGGAATAGTGGCTTGGTTTTTCCAGTCTTCCCTCCCGAACTGTTTTTTCCTTGGCTAAGAAACCTCACTCCAAAAATCTCATTGATTCCTCCCTCTCTCCCAAATATATTACTTGGACACTTTTGATTACAAACTTAGAAGTCATGCTACTCTTGATGCTTTACTGACAAAACTATTATCAGAACTGTCTTTGAACCTACTTCAAAACCTTCTTCACTAGGGGATTAGCTTTAATAGTCTGACAGCTGGCTAACTGTGCTTTCATTTGCTTATACTGAGAATAACTTGACAGGCACAGGCAGATAACAGCGGCTATAAAAAGGAGAACCAGAACTACTGGAGGACAGGAAAGCAACATCAGTAACAATATCTGTCCTGGGCAACAATTTACTAGCTTTCCCTTCTTCCCCCGCCCTAGTATTTTACTATAAAACCTTCAAACCTCAGAAACTTCAAAAGAATTTTATGGTGAAACCCATACATGCTTACCTCCTAGACGCTGCAATTAGCACTTTGGTATAGTTCTTGATTACAGGTCTATTACCCTTTCCTATTTACTTTTCCTATATTACTATTAGCTTTTCCTATATTACTAGTTTTCTTTATCATACTAAAATATTCCATCTAGAAAGAACGCTAATTAGCAAACCTAGCTAAGTATCAAGAAAAACTTGGTCAATAAAATTGGTTGCAAAGGGAAAACTGGAAGTCTCACCAGAACTTTTATAACAACTTTAGGCAACAATATTTACTTTTGAGAGGAAGACTGTTGCTAACAAATTTTGGCTCCTATGGTTTCATCTATGCCATCTCTACTTTAAGAAGAAGATTAGAAACATTTAGAATTTTATTTAATAATAGCAAATTATTTGGCAGTAACTCTTTGATAATAGCCAATGAGGTACCATTACTTTTAAGGGAAGATTTCAAAACTTCCTGGAAAAAAATCAAGAGCAAAATACTTACAGGTAGTCAAATGGTAAACAAACATAATTCCTTTTTTCCCCTGATTCCTTTCAAAAGTATAGGGCACATGCCATCAAAAAGAGAATAACAGATACACAAAACACAGTATACCCATACAACAAGATACTACTTACCAACAGAAAAAAAGTGAACTACTGATACATGCAACAACACTGATTAATCTAAAAAACATTATGCACAAAAGTAAGTACATACTACATGATTCCAATTACAGGAGATTCTAGGCAGGCAACCTATAGTGACCAAAAGCAGCTAGGTATTTGGAGGTGGGGCGGAAATCACTGCAAGACTAGGAATTGAAGTGTTCCAGAGTAATTGGGGTGCTAGTTACCCAGGCATATATATCTGCCCAAAGACAATAAACTGCACCTTTAAAATACTTCATTAAAGTGGATTTTTAAAAAAAAGACTAAAAGGAAAGGATGGAAAAGGAAATTAACCCCATTATGTGTGTTATTGCTATATAAATACAATTTGGATTGTAGCTCCCTCTACTGCAGCCAAAAAAAAAAAAAAAAAAAAGCAAGGATATTTCAAAGTAACAGGCTTGAAACTAAAAAAAAAAAAAAAATGCTTCTATTAAAGAGTGCCACTGAAATTCACTCTGTGTATGTGGGTGTATCTACCATCTAATATTTGGATTGCACGGTGACACTGTGGTGAGTCCTAAGAGGAATTAAAAACCATGAGGACCATGGTTTTGGTCCTCCAGTGGACCAGCAGTTGAGGAGACTGAACAACATAAACATTGCAGCTAACAGCAATGATCTGCCCACCTAACCGCATGGGGTACAGGCTATCCCTCGTCAGCATAGGTGATTCCTTGACCCCTAGCTTCTGCCATAAATGGTGCGCTGACTCACAGGGGTCAGCAGTTCTTCAAAGACCAGCAGCATCAGTATCACCTGGGAACTTTTTACAAATGCAGATTCTTAGACCCCACTCAAGACGTACTAATCAGAATCTTGGGTGATGGAGCCCAGCCATCTTGTGTTTTACCAACCTTTCCGGGTGATTCTGATGCAAGCTCAAGCTTAAGAACAACTGCCCTAGGTTTACCAATTTTATCTACCTTCCAACACCAGCTAGTTGGCACTATTTCTGCTTTTCTCCTTCATGTGGGCATCTGAACCTTTGATTCTACTGGAAACAAATCCACTGAGTTTTCTTCTTGCCTTGGGCATTTTCTTCTTGCTTCATCAATTTCCTTACCTATTCACTGATAGCAATCTTTTAGCACAAACTTAATTTTGAGTTCAAGCCTGGAGCCTCAACCCCCCAAAATAGGTCTATTATTCTCTTCGCCCTCCTGCTCCCATTTTTGCAAGATCTTATAAAACTGCTTTTTTCAGCTGTCTCTCTTGGAATCAAATAATTCAATCCTTTATTCAACAAATACCTAATTCTGAAACAAGTATATGTGTTCCCTCCACAGATACTGGAGATACAACAATAACTAAAATATACAAAACACACTGCCCTCATGAAATTTATATAAGTTGGGGAACGCCTGTGGAAATTACATAGTATGTTAGAAGTTGGGTGCTATGGAGAAAAGTTAAAGGGGAAATGAGAGGGAGAAAAAGGGAGCAATCTGAAATTTTATATAAGATGAGCAGGGAGGGAATGCTTTAAAAAATACAGTTAGAGGGGCACCTGATTGACTCCATTGGAAAAGCATGTGACTCTTGATCTCGGGGTCATGAGTTTGAGCTCCACAATGGGTGTCGAGATTACTTAAATAAAAACTTTAAAAAAATACAATTAGGGGCCCCTTGGTGGCTCACTGGGTCAAGCCTCTGTCTTCGGCTCAGGTCATGATCTCAGGGTTCTGGGATCAAGCCCCGCTTAGGTCTCTCTGTTCAGCAGGGAGCCTGCTCCCCTGCCCCGCCCCTGCCTCTCTGCCTGCTTGTGATCTCTGTCAAATAAATAAATAAAATCTTTAAAAAAAAATACAATTAGAAGTGACAAATATGAATAAAAACTACTTAAGAGTTAAAATTGCAAAAGTCCTAGAAGAGAACAAAGACAAAGAGCTCCTTGACATGTGTCTCAGCAATAATTTTTGGGTATGACACCAAAAGCACACACAACAAAGGCAACAATAAATACATGGAACTATATCAAACTAAAAGGCTTCTGCATAACAGAAGAAACAATAAAACAATAAAAACAATAAAAAATGGAAGACAACCTACAGAGAAATATCTGCAAGTCATATACAAGGGGTTAACATAGAAAATATTCAGTAACTCATACAACTCAGTAACAAAAATGAAACAGTTCAATTAAAAAGTGGGCAAAGGAACTAAAGAGACATTAAAAAAAGAAAAGACATACGGGCACATGCAGATGTTCAACATCACTAATTATCAGGGAAATGCAAACCAAACCACAATGGTATCAACTCATACCTGTTAAAATGGCTTCATCAAAGAGACAAGAGAACAATGGCAGAGATGCAGAGAACAGGGTAACACTGTGCACTGCTGGAGGGAATGCGAACTGGTACAGCCACTATGGAAAATTGTACGGAGGGTCCTCAAAAATTAAAAAATAGAACTTGCCACACGATCCAGCAATCCTGCTTCTGGGTATATTTCCACAGGAAATGAGAGCAGGATCTTAAAAGATATATGCATCCCCATGTTTATGGCAACATTAACTAAGCTACATGATAGCCGAGATATGGAAGCAACCTAAGTGTCACAACAGATAAATGGATAAAGAAGATACGGTGTGTACAACACACATGCACGCACGCACGCACACACACAGAATACTATTCGGCCATGAGAAAGAAGGAAATCCTGCCATTTCCAGCATGGGCAGACCTTGACGGGATTATGCTGAGTAAGATCAGTCAGAAAAGACAAGACAAAGGCTATATGATATATGATATCCACATTTGAAATGCTCAAAGGCCATACTCGTGTAGAAACAGAGAGGAGAATGGGGATTACGTGCGCTGGGGGACTGCATAGATGTTAGTCACAGGGGATAAAGTTTGAAGGTAAGTTCCGGGGATCTAACATACAGCATCGTGATTGCAGTTAACAATGCTGTATTATATACCTGACAGCTGCTAAGAAAGCTCCTGCACGCTCTCACAACAAAGAAGATGTCAGCTGACACTGCAGGTGGTAGTCACACTGCAATACATAAATGTATTAAATAATCACCCTGCACACCTCACACTTACACAACATCTTACGTCAATTAGATCACAATAAAGCTGAAAAACAAACTACTACTTAAGAGCGTCAGCGTACAGAGGCAAATAGCCAACTTTTTCCTTATGCAACACCTATTTATTGAGTGCCTCATACACTGTGTGCTGGGTGCTAGGGAGGTGAGAGTAGTTAAAAGGAAAAGTTCCTGCAGTTATACGCTTACATTCTACTTAATGGGAGAGACAGATAAAAAAACAAACATATGTACCAGGTGGTAACAGTGCTGAAAAAAAAACAGAGCAGGGCAAGGGGAGAGCATAATGGAAAGTACAGATGATATACACACAAAGGGCCTATTTTTATGGGCAGACACTCAAAAAAATTTCTAAGTTCCTTGACGTCAGGACTGTTCTCTTATATTCCTGGATGCAACCCCAGCACATAAAATAGCAAAGCCACATATGAGCCACTTTAGTATCTGTTAGATGAATTACTTCATAGTACATTGTATCATTTGTATATTCTGATCACCATTTACTTAGTAGGTAAGGACAAAGAGCTCAGACACACCTAGAGCAAAGAGGTGGAATTAAGGATCCCAGGAAATGATAGCTTGAAAGAGTGAGAAATGCTGAAACTTGTATCCCCACTAACTTCCTAAGAACCTGTTTGATTTATCTGTGTTCTTAACCTATAGAAAAAAATTTAAGTGACTTATTCTCTTGTCTGAATTTATTATGAATCATTTAAAAATTCATAATAATTTAAGATTGACTTTTAAAAAGCCTGCTCAAAGCTTACTTCACCTATCAAGTACTATCTAAATGTTTTGTTACTTCTCAGAATATTCTCTTGATTCTAACGTTTCTGATCGGCTAATTTTCTAAAACATTTTCCTCCCTGAACTTCCAAAGCTATCTATGAGAAATTTTGTGAAGTTAGCGCTCTAAAATGATCATAACTCAAATGCACATGCCCCTTGACCCAGCCATCTTTCTGCTAGGAATCTAGTCAATATTTACATTCATACAAACAGCAGAATTATATGTAAAAGGGTGTTCATTTAAATATTTTTAACAGCAAAAAACTAGAACCAACTTCTATATCTAACAATAAATTACTGATTAAACAAATGACAATCCTCATTGGATTTATGTGTCCATATGGAAATCTTCTCTTAAATAAAGAGTAAGAAGAAAATAGCAAGTCTCAGAACAGTAAGTATACTCTGCCTCCGTAGGGGGAAAAGGGCTATTTAAAAGATATACATTATAAATATAAATTTTTATATGTTTGGTTATACCCAGAAAACTCCTAAAAGGGATACAAGAACAGTTTAATAATAATTATCTTTGGGAAG
Source organism: Mellivora capensis (assembly GCA_004024625.1). Taxonomy (NCBI): domain Eukaryota; kingdom Metazoa; phylum Chordata; class Mammalia; order Carnivora; family Mustelidae; genus Mellivora; species Mellivora capensis. The sequence continues at coordinate 72,207 of PISX010001921.1, read as the reverse complement.
TGAAACCGGATGTGGAAATACAGAGAAACTTTCCTTTTTCATTTTTTATGTTCCACACTAATATTTAATTCACCTTGCCATAGCCACATATTATTTTTATAATTAAAAAATGAACTATATTAAAACAACAGTAGTCTTGATTTTTGAGGAGCTGCACAATATAGAGGAGACAGATGTTTATACAACCAACTTTAGTATGGCAGGAATTAGCTGTTAATTCTGTACAGTTCAACAAACATTGGTTGAGTGTATACTCAACCCAAACATGAAACCGAGCCCTGACGGTATTAATGTTTCCTGTAGACTATCAGGGTCAGGGAAGTATTGTGAGTATACCTAAGGATGAACTAATTCTGCCTTAGTGTTGGAGAGGCCTCCAAGACAGGGCTTTTGAACAAGGCCTTGAGAAAGTAATAGGATTTTGTTAGGGATTTTTAAAAAAAGGAATGAGCACTGCACACAGAAGGGACTGCAAGAGTAAGGACATGGAAGTGAAAAGGCCTAACAGGCAGATACAGATCAAATGTCTGGGGAAAGTGGTCTAACAGGAGATGTGGCCGAAAAGGTACATGTGGCACTTAATTTATTCAGTACAGAAGCAAAGAATGTCAACGATGTGGAAGCAAGGAGCACCTTTTTCATCAGTCTTCCTCATCTGGGGGCGTACGCCTGCAGTTCTACAACAGAAGTAGGATTTATGTGAACTTAGTATTTCAATAGGTTCTTCCCCAAAGATTCTATCACTCACATCAAACAACACACACTCTCACCTCCTGTGTAAATGACTAGATCTTTACATCCTTTCCAACACCAGAACACAAATTTTTTAAATCTGAAGTGGACAGTAAAACATGGCATCTGATTATTAAGTTTACATCATTTCTCTGAGTGGGTCAAACATTTATTTTTCATTTGTTCATGCTATTTTCCATCTATATTTTCAGTGGAATGCCTTTACTTATTTTAGCTTAGTATTTTTCCCTTAATTTCAGATTTTAAGTTTACCCATTGACTATTAAATGTTTTGTAAGTGTTTTCCCAGTGTGCCATTTTTTACTTTACTGATTTTTTTCCCCCTTCAAGTGGCTAAAATATTTTATCTTTTCTTTTATAGTTTCTGGGTTTTGTGCCATGCCATCTCCACTCCCAGAGTTGGGAAAAAAAAAAACACTTCCATTTTTTTTTCATGATTTTATTTCATTTTTTATATTTAAAGCATGATCTATATTAAGATCAGTTTTGTTATTTACCAGGGATCCAGGTGAATTCCCAGGACTCTTTCCTAGTGAACAGTTTTCCTAACATCACCTATTAACTAATCTGACTTTTCTTCAATGATCTGCACTGCTTTCTTCAAAGATGAAATTCCCACATACAAGGGGGCCTATTTCTGAACTCTGCTCTGTTCTACTGTTCCATTTATTCTTATACCACTACTCGTAGTTAGTATAGCTTTAAAACAGTTTTCAATAGTCTTTTATATATAGATATTGCATACTATAGGATATAAAGTAGCTTAATTTCTTTCACTGTCTGGAAGGGCTTGTCTCCTGCGGTGATTGCGGGCTTTGCTGAACACAGCTAAGCTGGAGCTACATTTGTCAGAACCACTTTCTCTGTGTGGTTCTAAGATAGGGCTGGCTACAGCGGCTTGTGCACGCACGTGATGTGCAGGCTGCAATAAGAGCGGCCCACACTGCTGCGTTCCGGGGAGTGCAGCGCAGCCGTGTGCTGATAACACTGTGCACGCACCGGGGATGGCCTGGCTCACCTTGGAGGGCGGGGCAGTGGCCCCCACCTGTAGCACCTGCAGCTCCTGTTGGAGCTCCTCAGCATTTTTTCCGATTCCTAAGCCAGGCATGGACAGCCCTCTGGCAAAAGGTGCCAGCTTCTTCTGCAAATTAGCTGCTTATCAAAGCTGGAAGCCATGAGACACAGATATGGGATCTTTTGTCCTTGTGAGTTCCAGTTTGTCCTTGTTCGCCTTTGCTTCACATCTAGCTTTTTTCCCTGGCTGCCAGCCCTACTGTCCTACAGCGACTTTCCACCTGCTCTGCTGTATTTTGTGCTGGGTGTAATTCTAAATGCTTCGCTATCTTCACCTCCATAACAACTCATTCAGGTGACACTATTATTAATTCTCTTTTTACATATGATAAAACTGAGGCAAAAAATTCAGTAACTTGTCCAAAGTCACACAGCTACTAAGGGGATAAGCTGGGATTAAACAGATAAATATGTACTGGTTGAGAATACATGGTTAGATGTTTGTATCATATAATTAACTGGGTATATATAGAGAAGACATATTTATTAAATCCCCGAGTGACACAAAGCTAGAATAGCTAAAACATTAAATGAAAAACTCAAGAGTTCAAAATTTCAACAAATTAGAGTATGTTAAACCTAACAAAATAAAGTTAATAAGGACAAAAATAAAATAAATTTCAGAAAAATTATGAGAGAAAATAATTATCTTATTACTCCCTCCCTCCAACCCCGCCCCCAAAAGACCTACCACAAAATTTCAAACTACACAGACAGGGTTAGCAGAAAATAGAAAACAGTATTATCTTGAATTAATGGGAGTATAATGACCACAGCAGGGACTGGTAACCCGCCCCGGTTTAACCATATCTTAAATACAGTGTTCAGTCTAGAAAACCAAGCACTCATCTCCAGAGAAGGGAAGGAGAACACTGTCATAGAAAGAACAGGACACAAACTTACAATGTTTAGCCTGGCGAATACAAGTATTTTTAGTGAACACTTATGCAGAAGATTGTATATTTCCAAAGGGCAAAACATGGATCACTGAATGGAACTCACAGTGAAACAGATTTTAACTGAAAGTAAGAAAGATTTTTTCTAATAAAAAAAGCTTTTGAACAGTGGCATGGGTTGGCCTTTTGAGGCAGCAAGCTGCCCATCAACTGACAAGACTGAGAAAAGACTTTATGACAAAATGCTCTGTGTGTTGTAAAGAGACTTTTAGCATTGGGAATGTGTGTGGGAGAAAGAAATGGATTGTAGTGGTTTTTGTTGGACTGAATGACCTCTAAATTTTCTTGTAGCTCAAAAAACTTTCCTTTTGATTCTAGACACAAAAACAGGCACTAAATCTGATGCAGGGAAACATGGCTGCAGTTTAATTTATTTAAAAGACTGTTTTTCTGATCAAAAATAAAAACAGATGTTTTTGATGTTAAAATACACATGGAGGTATTTATCTACACATTTTATTTATACCTACGTATATGTGCACATAATAGCCTACTTAATATTAATAGCCTTAATAGCCTACTTAATATTCTATTTTGAGGAGTTCATAACTGGCTCCCTAATATCCATCTGGACGTGCCATAATTTATTTAACTGTCCAACTACTACTGAACATGTAATAACTATTTTTAGAACAGTAATAAACACCCTTGTACTTAAATTTTTTTCCATAGCTTTGACCAAGATCCTTGACATATTATATAGTTTTCCAGAATTTCGCTATTATATTCAAAGTTGGAATTTAAGAGATAGGAGGGGGGGGAGAGTGCACAAGCCAGAGTCACAGAAAGGCACACAAAACATTGTTTCTGCCCCAGATATTTTGCCAGTGGAAGCAGACAAACTGTAGTAGTAAACTTGGTCTTTATGGTATTTCTCTTTCAATAACAAACATATTAAGAGGACTAGGATTCCACCTAACCTGTGATTTTTCATAACCATTTAATGTCAATACATCCGAACTCAGAAAAACAGAAATGTATCTTCAACATGTACACTTTTCTCAATTTCTTAGACCTTCCAATAACAGATGCAACAGAACCAAGCCAAGATTCGGTGAGAGCTAAATTAGACCTAGGTTAATGGATGTAGATACTAAGGTACAGATACATCTCTTGGATTCTTGTAGAATAAGGGACTTTGGATCAGTTCCTATTACACCAAAAACCAATGAAAAGACAATTCTTGGAGAAAACAAGCCCATTATCAAAGAATATATTTCTCTTCTTGCAACCAGACAAATGCAGCAGTGGTATTATTTACCTATTTTTGTAAAACAATCCAGACTTCAAACAAAAGGCTTCAAGTTAAGCAATTTCCCCTTAGCTGAAAGTTATTCACGGCTTTTCCTTTCTTACATAATTCCTCCCCTCACCTAAAAAGCAGACTGCCTTGTATTTATTACTAATAATACACCAAAATCTTCAATTGTCTAAATCTACTTTGAAAATATTCAGATAGAAACATCCTATAAATTTAATCTGGAGAAAATCCCTCCGGAGCCTTCTGTCACATTCAGCCTAGACCAATAACCCTCTTGATCTTCCTTTCACTTGTTCCCTACATCCCATGTCTTCTGTTTTGGTTTATACTCAGGTTTGATAGCATATATCCTCCAAGGCATTAACTTAGAGATAGTAGACCTTTGAGACCCTGCATGACTTAAAACATGGTATTCTAAGTTGGAATTAATTTTCTCTCATAATTTTGAATGAACCGATCCACCACTTCTAGCTTTCACGACTATTCTTGAGAAGTCTGAAGCCATCCTGATGTCAGATCATTTTTCCAAGACTTTTATTCTCCCTCTCTTTGGAGGCCATTAGATCTTTCCTTTACCCCATGGGGTCTGAATACAGCATTGTGTCTTGGTGTGAGTCTGTTTATATCCACTGTGCTGGACTCTTGATGGCTGCTTTCAAACTGGAAACTCACGTCCTTCACTTCTGGGATATTTTCTCAAATTACCTTGTTGCAGTCATATTTTGTTTTTTAAATAAACTTTAAAAACTCTAAGTATATATACATAAACATCAGGCTTGATAATATTTCTAAGTCAATGTGCACATTAATATTTAAAAGCCTAATGCGGATTAGAAACCGTAGGCATGTTGGCATTTACTGGTGGCTGCACCACTGGGGAACAGAGGAGGGTGTGGCCATTTTTCTGACGGAACCTCATGTACAGTAGCTCTAGTTTTTCTTCCTGTAGGCTAATTCATTTCCTAGAAAGGAACCTTCCAATCTCCTGTCTGTTTTCAGCTGTGCCTGACATCGCTAAGTCCACAGCCTCTATGATTCGACCTCTTCAGACAAGAAATCTCTAGTTTCATTCACGGTAGAGATGAAGCAGGGGTGAACCTGGGGTCTAGCTATTCCTTACATAAATTTACTTAAAAATTCTACAGTTGTCAACCCTACCATGCACCACCTACAGTCTCTGGTCTTTCCAAGGTTCTGAAGCACTCACCAGTTTGTTTTCATTAACATCTCCCCATGCAGGTACTTTAGCTTCCGGTTTTCCATCTTCTAAAAGCAGACATCTCTTGTCTGCTGTTGATTTCTTTCTTGTTTCTTTTGTGCTTGTTCTTTACACCTTCTTAGCCCTCTATAATCACTTTAATGGCTTTCAAGAGAGAGTGGAGGATAAATGCACTCTACCAGGCTAACCTGGAACAGCTCCTTTGTTACACGCAGGCATCTTCAAAGGATCAGATATATGCCTTCTTTTCTCTACATCCTTAAAAATCTTCCTGAACTTGTATTTTTAGCTCCAGACCTGTATTTTCAAATGTCTCTTGGGAACACATGTCAAAAGTAACCCATTATCTTTTCTGGAAATCTATTTATTCTTGCAACTTGGTGTCATAATCCTTACAGTTACCCACACTGAAAACTTTAATGTTATCCCTACTCTTCTTTCCAAATCTCTCTGTATCTCATAAGATACTAGCAACCGTCAGTTACACTAAAGAGTACTTGTATCTCATCCTTAATATTTCATTGTCTGCATAATAGGTACTCCCCAAATATGAACTCATTGTACTCTATTCATCTTGCTTTCAGGTCTGGTTTGATTGCCACCACTTTCATGAAGGCTTCCTTTATGCTTTCTAGGTTAAGTAAACTCTTCCTCCTCCAGAAAATTTGCTCACTTTATTAACATTTCTCTTATGCACTTACTATTTTTAACATTTTTTTTTTACAAATCTGCACGTGTTTTATTTCCTCTAATAGAACGTAAGAGATTTAAGGAAAGAGACTTTGAAGGAATCTATCTCTGATCTTACTGATTACATAGTTTTTATTGTGCCATTAGTATACATGCTATAGGAATAAACAAATTGGCAATTACTAAGGGAAGCAAGGAAAGAGGACACAGCATCTTATCTTCTGGAGGAAAATGTCTATACAGCTACAGTCTATAGCTATACAGCAATAGTCCATCTAGATATAGTATATCATCCCAACAATATGTAAAAGGTTAAATGGCCCTCAACTAGGTCAAGCTTTTACACTTTGCCACTGCCAAGCTAATCAGCTGCCATCTCTGGTAGCTAAAACTAATGGATTATTGCCCTGTAATGAATTAACAATAAATCTGAACCACTAGATAGAATAGCAATCTTCAGTTAACAGTTACTCAACTTCTGACAAAATCCTGTTTAGTTGGTACTTGAGAAAAATCTAGGAAATCATACTAGTCTTCATTGCTCTACAGTTTTAAGCTCTATCTTAATATAAGGTAAGAAAACATAAACCTATATTAGTCTTCACAGAAATGTCTTGATTCAAATGACACAAGTTTTTATAAAGAATAAGTCACATTAAGAGTCTGACATCTTCTATAACATCAATGTTTGAAGACATTTGGCATTTTGTACTAGGTTGAACCAAGTAAAATTGCCAGTATTCAACTCTTTTTGACCTATAATAAGGGCATTTTTATATGCTTCATCTAGTAGTTTAGTCTTTAATAATGAGCTATCAAATTAAATCATCTTATAATTTAGTGGCTAAAAAAAAATTCGGTCTCATTTGTTAAAGTAATACATTCTCCCAACTCACAAAGATGAGAATGACACTGAATGAAATGCTTTCTTTTTGCTTTAACTACCATGAAGCTTGGTGCTGAATGTAGTACTCAACTGTGATAATTTCCTCAGTCTAGATGTTGTTATAATTACCTGTAGGATGACTGTTCTTGTTTGATTTTTTTCATTTGTATTGATCCAAACATATATATGTGTTTTTCTGGAAGTTGAGTATTATAGTTATAGTATTGTAGTTAGTATTGTTGTGTGTGTGTGTGTGTGTGTGTGTGTGTGTGTGTGTCTCTCTCTCTCTCTCTCTATATATATATATATATATATATTTATTTATTTATAAATAAACAAACAAACTGGTTACCTGGAGTGCTGTGTTCAAATGGATTCTTTCTGAACTCGGCAGTGAAAGTACCAAGGTGGTCAACTGGTGATCTGGATATATTCCATACACGTACTGGAAAGGGAAAGGCAGCATGGCACATATTTGTAGCCCTGTCCCATGTACTAAAGTATTCAAGGTCTATATTGATGAGGAATTAGAATTATGAAAGCCAATCTGTAATAGGTGAGATCTGAATTTAGAAATGAGAGGGGAATTGATAGAAATCGTAAAGGTATTCCTGCCAGAGCCAATGAAATATGAAATAGGCAATGAAATGCAAAGGAATATGTATATTCCATCTATATATATTCATATATATATATATATATATATTTGACTATAGCTGGACTTAAGGATAGAATCTATAGTAAAAGAAATGAGAAATGAAGCTAGAGATGAGCTTTTTGAGCTGTGGCTTTTTGAGCAGAAGAGTGATGTGAAGAAAATGGTATATCAATGTTGAAAATCAAGTAATTTCTTTTTAAGACTAGAAGAAGCCTCAAAATCGGCATCTGACCACTACTACAGTAATAGTTCACTGACCAAGATGCCAATAACACTGGGCGAAAGACTACTGGAAAAAGGATATTTACCCAGTCAAGGTAAGACTATTGGAAAGACTATTGGAAAAAGGATATATTACCCAGTTACCACTCCACAGATCGCTTACTACTCATGAAAACAAGAAAGATTCTTTACGTTAATCAAATCTAACCTTATGATCAAACCTGGAGTCACCAGTAATGGGCTAACCTGTTATCATGTGCCTCTTTAGAGGATGCAATGAGGACACATCATCTATACAATATCATGCCCAAAACATTTAACCTAAATCCAATCACGAAGAAACAAAGCACAAATACCTAAACTAAAGGACATTCTCCAAAACAACTAGCTTGAACACTTACGTCAGTGTCATAGAAGACAGAAGCAAAACATAATACTGCTCTAGGTTAAAGAAAACCAGAGAGACATGACAACCAAATGCAACAAATGATCCTTATTGGATCTGAGATTGAAGTTAAAAATAAACAGTTGTAAATACATTTTTTTGAACAAATGAAATGACAGTTTATGAAGCATTCAGGAATAGACAGACAGGAAATTTATGAAATTTAAGATAGGGTATCAGAAGACATTTACCTTGTAGGTCCTTAGGGAAGTGGACACATTTCAAGTCTCCACCTTCTTCCAGGTCAGTTTATAGAGCTCTGCCTAGAGTTCTGAATAAACTCAAGTAATAGCTGTCTTTCCCCCCACCCCCACTTTTTCTTTTATGTATATCTTTAGAGGGAGGATGCACAGGGAGGATGCATGACCATGATCATATATCCTCTAGGAACTTTAAAACTCCATGATTATTCTGAACTGATTTCATTAGCCAGAGCAGGGAGTTCAGGTGTGGTCCAAAGGACCGGCATCATGAGTATCAGCTGAGAATCCATCAGAAATGCAGATTCTTAGGTTTGGCCTTAGACCTACCAAATCAGAAACTGTGTGTATGGCCCAAGTGATGCATGTTTCCACGAGTCTTCCAGGGGCTTCCAATGCACACCACAGAGCCAAAGACAAAATGAAGGTACTAAACTCTTATTTGACAAACTATCTATCTCATAGTTAAAGTCACTCTTCTTGTGATGCAGCTAAAAATTTAAGACCCATTACATAAAAAGATATTTGTAATAAAACCTAGTGTAACACACCACAGTCATAATTCATCATGTAGTGATCATACAGCAAAACCAGCCCACAATAAAAACTTTTTAAAGGCATCTACTTACTTTAATGTTTCAGCAAGAAAGAAACTCTGCTGTACATCATCATGTGTGGGAGTAGAAGAATACACATCCTTCACCCCAGAAAATCCACCACTGACTCGGCAATACTTTTCAATAGCCTGTGAAAAGAGATCAGACAAAACAATCAATTCCACAGAATACCAAGTTTTGAAGGACAAATTAAGGAACCATAGTCAAAAGTTCACAAAGATCTATGTAAGAATTTGACAGGCTAACAATAAGATTTATTATCAAATGGAAATATTCTCACACTGGAAAAATTAACCGAGGTATCCTGTTTCCTGTGGAACTTTTCCCTCTCCAAAACACTTTAATCTTTTAAAAACATCTTACATTTTCCTCACTTGGGAAAGTCAAGTTTGGACTATTCACACTGAATTAGAGACCTGTCTAGCACAATAAACCCTCATTAATTTTGACAAATCAGGGGAGGTTAGTTTGAATTAAATTTTAAAGACAATTTTTTCATTTCTAAGAATAAACAATCCAAAACATGCTTTGAAAAAAGTATTACCTAGGAGCTCTCCATAGTAATAGCAATGAGGTAATATTTACTGCAAGCTGTATGACAGACTATATTACAATCCTACAAGTTAGACATTACAGGTGGTAATGTCTAACTTGTAGGATGTACCCACCCACATAGCTGTTACAATAATTACAATATTAAGAGCTAACCATTATGAAGTTTTTGCTACGTGCTGGAGGGTCTTGTAAGGGCTTCATATGTATTAACATTAAGATCTCTAACAACCCATGAGGCTGTCTCAATAGGCTCTACTTCAGACAGGAAAACTAAGGCAAAGAGTAATAATTTGCTCCACATCATTAACTACTGTGCTCTACTGCCCAACTGTGAACTAAAGTTCTTAATTTAGATCTCTTCTTGCATCTCTGAACATGTCTAAATAAAATACATGGAATCAAATGGCACCCACTCAAACCTGTTTTTAATTCAAAGCAAGCAAATATCCTGCTTATGCAGGTCTATCACTACAAAAATAAGCCATTCACGAGAAGTTGAATCACATGTGGTTCTTTTCTTTCTCTGCTCTACATAACTCTGAGACACTGTCATATGAAGGTACAGTTATTTAATCATTACCGCCATGGCTTCTTTTTCCTAACCTTGTTACCTTTCTTACTCTTCTGGTTTTCCTCTTTTCTAATGAAAAGCTAATTAACACTGAAAGTTCTTATTTAATCAAGCTGTTCATTTTTATATAGTTCCATTTTTACTATAGCTGGGATTTAAAAGTCTTCTTACCAAAGAGTTTGGTACTTTATCTAAATATTTTTTTTTAAAGATTTATTTAAGAGAAAGAGAGAAAAAAAGAGAAGGGAGAGAGTGCATGTGCATGTGCAGGGGAAGGGGTAGAGAGAGAGAGAGAGGAAGAAAGAGTCTTCAAGCAGACTCCCCACTAACCATGGAGACCTGGCTCGATCCCAGGACCCTAAAAATCATGATCTGAGCTAAAATCAAGAGTCGGCTGTTCAACCAACTGAGCCACCTAGGGTCCCCTCTTATTTAAATATTTTAAACATATTTTGAATTCAAGAGTTTTTAAATGCCATGTTCTGTGCAATGATCATGTGTCTTTACCACCAGAAAACTATCAGAGCAGAGTAAGGATACTGTGAAAGTAGCAGGGAGGCATGACTAAATCTTTAAGTCATTTCGAATAATTTCTTGAAGGCAAGTTTTCATGCAAATATACTCAAATTTGGAAGTCTGAAGATATGAATGGAATAGCTAAAGCTACAGAAGACATACAAGATACTATTCTTCTGTCTCAGTCTGTCTTCCCTTTACCTTCTTCATATCCAACATGGGTATGTCCAGTGATGGACAAGAAAGCAACTTCTATTTAAAATGTGAATTAAAATATGAATCTTCCTCTTTTATCTCCATCCCTGCCTTTCCTCATCATGGCATCTTCTGAAATTTGAATTTAAAGCGTAATTATTTCAGTTCATGTTCTTTATACTCTGGTTGTGAAACCTTCTTTTTACATAAATTGGTCTACATTCTGCCCTAAAACATATCTTACACATTCTTACCTAAGATATTTACTAACATTATTTACCTCCCCTACAATGTCATAATTCTGTCTAGGCTGCAACCTTAAGTTAAATAACTGGAATATGAATATTCATCATAATTAGTTATTTGTCATAATTAGTTTATCTCAAAGAGTAAAACACTCCCTCACTCCCAGGAATATGCTATACTTTCATGAGAAGACTAATATTTTTCTTCCTCTCTAGGTAGTGACAGCCACGGGGTTCTCTGAAAGGCTAGGATTTTAAGAAAAAAACCACTTGACTTCTTTACTTACTAACCAGTAAAAATGTCTCATAAATAGGTAAGTAAATAAATAGTCTTTCAATCTAGAAAAATTTTAACAATTCACTGATTCTTCTTATGATGGTCCACTAAGAAATTACTTGTAACACAAGCTGAAATGAATAGTGGGTAATCTACCCCAGCTGTGAGTCTGGGCAGTTTTAGGATTTTAACCCTAGAGGTTAAGCCTTAATTGGCAAATAAAGAAACTGTTTAATTATACTGAAACCTATAATGTCTTTTAAATTATTTTTCATTATTCAAGAAGAATAATGAGTAAACATCAGTAGGAAAATAGTTTTAATCAAGAACTAAACTGGATTCTAAGGTTTACTTCTACCGCTTAAGTATCTTAAATTAAGGGGCCCCTGGGTGACTCAGTTGGTTGAGCAAAATCATGACTTCAGCTCAGGTCATGATCTCGGGTCCTGGGATCAAGCCCTACTACAGGGACAGGCTCTGTGCTCAGTGGGGAGTCTACTTAAAATTCTCCCTCTCCCTCTGCCCCTCCCTCCCCTGCTCATGCTCTCCCTCTCTCTCTCAAATAAATAAAATCTTGAAAGAAAAGGAAAGAAAAGAGAAGAGAAGAAAAAAGAAAAGAAAGAAACTTGCAACTTAAATCGAGTAACAGAGTTTGCATCAGATAAATAAAGCCGCACTACAATTACTGAACATGAGGTAACATGAATGAGGACATGTGGCTCTGTGGGTAGGCTTGATTTAATGCTCTTGCACATAAAATGAAATATTGGCTTATTTACCAGTGCTGCTTCCCAGCCCCACTGCCTGTATCTTGGATCGTGAGTGAATCGCCATAGGTACCAATAGGTTTCAATTACTTCTGGACGGAGGATATAATACTTTTCAGCCTGCCGGACTGCCACAGCCTCTACTGCACCGTCAAACTTGAATGATTCAGGACCCAGCTTTAATGCTGTAACATGACAAAAGAAACAAATGAGCACAATAAACCATTTGTGTTTGTTCACCAGAGCTTCTTTTTCCCCTGAAAGAATGGGGTATAATGTAAAGTTATGTTCATTTTGTTTTATTTTTATTGTGGCTGTTTTGCAGAATCAGTGACTTTAAAAGATCCATATTTGGTTTTCTTATACTAGCCTTATAAATATTCTTATTATCCTGACATGAAATATTTCTCATACATAATGCACATCAACATACCGCTAAATCCAACTATACTGACAAGAGTCTAGTAATCCTCTGGCAACAAATGCAAAGCTAGACATAAGCACATTACATATTCTGTTCTGTTCAAAAATAAAATGAGGCAGATAATTGTACTGTGCAGAATTATTTTTTTTAAGTCAGAACAATTTTAAAGTCCTTTTAAATATCACACATATGTAAGAAAACATTTTAGAGGTCAGGTCTTGAATTAGATTAAGGTGTAGATTATATACTTTTCAAGCATCCTACAGTATATAAAAAGCAATATATTTTCAAACTTAAAGCAGTTTTAAAGATAAACTTTTCTCTCCTATGGCCCCTGTATATATAGTAAGGAAGAGATTCAAACTGTCAATCACCAAGAATTTCATCAGTATTGCCCATTTATCAATTTGAGTAAAACAGGGCCATTACACATATATTTCAACACTACATACTATTTTTTGAATGACATGATTTCCATTCAGGCTAGAATACAGCACTACATTAAATTCTTTTCAATAACCTCTTTCTTTCTTTCTTTTTTTTTATTTGATAGGCAGAGATCACAAGCAGGCAGAGAGAGAGGAGGAAGCAGGCTCCCCGCTGAGCAGAGAGCCTGATGCGGGGCTCGATCCCAGGATCCTGAGATCATGACCTGAGCCGAAGGCAGAGGCTTTAACCCACTGAGCCACCCAGGTGCCCCTCAATAACCTCTTTCTAATCACACCAAGCACCTTAACTCTGATCAATGTGAAGTCATCTTCCACTGGGATGTTGGGCCCACACGTAATTACCATTCTCAGCTGCCATTTTTCTTTCCTTTTAGGGGTAGTTTCAAGGTCTCTCATCTCTTCCAAAAAATGCTAGAAATTTTTATATTTTCTCAGAAAAGAAAAGGTAAAACAAGAACTATAATGCTGGTAGACCATAAACAGAACCATGCCACAGTTGCTGGCACGACATGGGTTGCTGTAGCAAATTTCAGCACTACAAGGGAGACACTATAAGATCTAAGTAATCCCATACAAATGTGAAAATCAAGTCTTTCTCACCAACCATCACCTCCAAGAAAAAACACAAAACCAAAAGCCTTGTACCAATGGTTGATAGTTCTACTGAAAGCAAAATATGTGATCCAGAAGAGTTTACTGCTAAGTCTAAGAGAACTAAAGAAGAACTCAAGCAAGAGATTTTCACCCTGAGGGTCATGAACTCTGTGACAGGCTCCGGAAGAAGACAGTGTTCTGCCAAGAAGCCTGTGAAACCATATGCATAACTCTGTGTGCACATAAAGCTTTTACCAGCTAGCTCTTCAATGGGATTTGAGGTTAGGATTAACCAACAACTCATCAATATTTTTTTTTAAAGATTTTATTTATTTATTTGACAGAGATCACAAGTAGGCAGAGAGGCAGGCAGAGAGAGAGGAAGGGAAGCAGGCTCCCCGCTGAGCAGAGAGCCCAATGTGGGGCTTGATCCCAGGACCCTGGGATCATGACCTGAGCCGAAGGCAGAGGCTTTAACCCACTGAGCCACCCAGGCGCCCCCTCATCAATATTTTTTGTTAAAGAACTTCTATCATGTTTATTAACAAGGTCAGCATATGATCAAATATGATTTGGCATTTAATAAATGTTTTTAAAATGATGATAAAAGTCAAACACCATAAGCAATGAGATGATGGCAATCCAATAAAGAGTAGAGGAAGTGATTTTATCTGAATTTCTTATGTTTTTCCTTTCTCAAAGAATGAATGCTAAGAGGTGACCATATGGAGTTTTCAAATGTTAATCTTAAGGCTAATGTTAAATTAGACAATAACGGGCGCCTGGGTGGCTCAGTGGGTTAAGCCGCTGCCTTCGGCTCAGGTCATGATCTCAGGGTCCTGGGATCGAGTCTCGCATCGGGCTCTCTGCTCAGCAGGGAGCCTGCTTCCCTCTCTCTCTCTCTCTGCCTGCCTCTCTGTCTACTGTGATCTCTCTCTGTCAAATAAATAAATAAAAATCTTAAAAAAAATTAGACAATAACTTCTGTAATGATAATATTGCCTGAACTGGAAGTAGAAATTGGCTGCATGATACAAATATTTTAAACTTCTCACTAAAAATTCTCTCTCTCTGATTGGCCATTCACAACTTCACAAAAAAGACATACCAGAAATAGAACATATGTGTTTTGTGAGAAGCTGGTAAATAAGAATGTACAAGCCTAAATTATGTACCAATTATATCCATTAGGCTGGTCAAATCACTGGTTTTGTGTTTCTGAGGGTATTATTTCTTACGTGTTCCTTTGTTTAAGAATTATAAAAAATAATTTCCTAATAATCTTGCACTTAATTTCTATTTTCTAGCTTAAATTTCCCATTTACATTTGTACTTCACTTCTAGAAGGAAACTGACTAATCCAGCAAGTAAAAATGAGTTGAAACCATAAATAACTTAGTACCTGGGTAAAAAGAACTCTAAGAGGATGCAAAAATCAAATAATGTAAGCAAAAGTAAGAGACATGCACAAATTAAAAAAAATCAGAATAAAATATCAAATGTGACAAAGGTCAATAGTAAGACAGTGAAAGATACATTTAAAGAAGGCATAGATTAGTTTGTAAGGCACAGGGCTCTTTCAGATAGGTAGAGTCTGTAGAGATGGGAAAAATAAGCATCTTAGGTCAAGAAAAGAAATCCAATAAAAGGTAAAAAAAAGCATGAGGAATATACTGGGACAGGTGATTGGACTTCAGTTTCAGAAGGCTAAGAGTAAAGGAAGAACTTAAACTATTTCCCTATTAACTTCCTTTAAGGAAGAAAAGAGTTATGTCCAAAAACTCCATGTCCAATGGATCTCTTGTCCACTGAATATGTTATATGTATGTAAACATTAAAATTTCTCCCAAAATGTAATATATTGCACATGGTCTAGGGAAGACCTTAGCCAACTTTAATAAGTAAATTAAGTAACAGTCATTATTTTATTCATGTTCAGGAGTTTTGGGGTTTTTTGTTTTTGTTTTAAATCTAGAAACCGGGGGCGGAGGGGAGAACAGTACTCTATTTTGAAAGTCTAAGATCTCATTTGGCACCAATTCTGCCTTATATCTCAGAATAAACCAAAATAATGTATCAATCTAGCTTCCCATGTAGATACAATAGGTCTGAAACTACATTAAGTTACTACTCAGTTTCATGAAGGCAGATTCATGAACAGATTCAGCAATGTTTCCTACAAACCTAGTTAAATTATTTAGCAAAAGACCATGCTCATCAAGATGATGAAATATGGGGACTACCAAATTTTGCATTAGTATTGATTCTAATTCCAATAACAAATGAAAGTGAAATTCCAAAGTCTTTATGGTATGAATTCAGCTAGAATCACTGCTAAAAAGTGAATGGATATTTTTAAATAAGCCAGCCAAAAAATTCTAGCACAGCTATACCAAAACACAGGAGATGTAATTACCAAGTGGGAAGGAAGCAACACTAGGACTGTACCGTTTAAAGGATTTAAGTTGAGATTAAAGATATGTAAAAACAGTGAAAGACTTAAAATACAGGACACGAATCAAACAGTTATCTATTGGGGCATACCATGGCAAAGAAGGTCACAAGCTCACTGACTTGCCATGTGAGAGTGACCATGAGAACCAACACACTGAGGAAGACAGAGTAGGTATTATTGTTCCAGTTTTTTCCAGATGAAGCACCTGAGTCTTAGGCAGGTTAAACGAGTTGTCTAAGGCTTGGAGATAATAAAGAGTGGAAAACGGGGTTTTTCAATCTTAGGCACATTTCCTTTCTACAGTATCACAGTACTTCATATCAGCATCAGCAATGTCTACGAAATATGACAGTCAGGGAATCCTCTCCTAACTCTGGTATTCTATAATTCCTCAAAGGTAGGAGACAGGTCTTACTCACACTTTCATCTGTAAGCATCCAGCGTAAGGCCTGGCACTTCAGCAGTGTTCATGTTTAATGGAGTGAATAATTAATGATAACAATAGTATATCATATTTTTAATATGTCTGCTCTATAAAAAAACCCTACAATTTTACATCTTTTATTTCATTTGTGGTCAAAACCCGCATAACAAGTCTCATTATCATAATAAGCATACCAAATATCCGTTGTGGTCCTCAGTGTTTTACTGATTTTAGCTGTATTTTAAATATATACTTGATACTCTATATGGTCAACATGTTAATATAATTTAGCTTCTATTTATAATTAGATCACCAACTTTTTAAGTACTACATACAAACACTAAACCACTCCAAAATAACATCTGCTTCAATGTCCTTTTGACTTAGTTGTTTTTGTCAAGAAATGGAATCCCTGAGTTACTGAGGAAACTAATAGGTCAATTTTACCGTAAGTTCAATTCCTTATTATATAAATCCTAAACTGGAAATTCAGTTATTTCATAAAAGCAACAACTCAACTTCTGAAATCACAAACAGAAATTACAGTTTTTAGTCTTTCTGTGAACTCATTTTCCATTATTTCATATAGAAACACTTTTTTAAAACCAGAAAAAAACTCCTGGAAGGTCTACTTTAGTATTTCTTAATCCTTTTTGAAGCTTGTTAAAAAACCTGATTGCCTTCTCTCTCCATGAAATTTTGATTAACCAACAACTCATCAATATTTTTAGTTAGAGAACTTCTATCCTGTTTATCAATAAGGTCAGCATCTGATCAAATACGTTTATCTATCCATGACTATATATATATCTAGTCCTTATATATTTAAAAAAAATATATATATATATTTTTTTTTTCACCCCCAAGAACAATCTTTTTCACCACTGAGAACCATCTCATTTTCCAGGTAAGGACACTGCAACCCAGAAATATTACATAATATTACATATTTGCCTAAAGCAACAACAAAGGATCCTTTTTGTCTAAGGCACAATCAACCCCAAAATTATCAGTGAACTAAGAGACTACTAAAAGACCCAGAAACCAATTATACATTCAATATAACTACTACTATTTTTTGGTCATTCTTATTTTCACAAGACGATATACAAGGCAAGTAACCCCAATCAGCCAATTCTGTGTTCTTTTAAAAGTAACTAGTTTTACAGAAGCTGAAATGAATGGCTAAAATGGATTCTTACTATATTAAAATAAATAATGTCATTCCACACATCCTCAAATGCCCCACCTGACATCCTTAAAACAATTTCTTAAAAATCTTTTTTTTTTTTAAGATTTTATTTATTTATTTGACAGACAGAGATCACAAGTAGGCAGAGAGGCAGGGAAGCAGGCTCCCTGCTGAGCAGAGAGTCTGATGCAGGGCTCGATCCCACCACCCTGGGATCATGACCCGAGCCGAAGGCAGAGGCTTTAACCCACTGAGCCACCCAGGCGCCCCTTAAAAGTCTTTATTAAGGGCACCTGGGTGGCTCAGTGGGTTGAAGCCTCTGACTTCGGCTCGGGTCATGATCCCAGGGTCCTGGGATCGAGCCCCGAATGGGGCTCTCTGCTCAGTAGGGAGCCTGCTTCCTCCTCTCTCTCTGCCTGCCTCTCTGCCTACTTGTGATCTCTATCTGTCAAATAAATAAATAAAATCTTTTAAAAAAATCTTTATTAATAAAATCAGAATTCAGAATAATTTTTAAAAATGAACACATTTCCAGAATTAAAATTCTTTAAAAAATGATTTACTGTATTAGAATAACTAAAGTGAAAAATGCCTATATATTTTCCTTCTAATTCCTGGATATATTTTTAACTTAGAGGTTGTTAGTCTAAGTGGTTAGTGTTATTAATACTCTTACCAGTTCTGTCATATGATTCATGACATGTACGTGCAATTTCTGCCCCTAGCTCTAAATAATGACCAGCTTTATCCATTCTGGAACCATCTGCTCCCAGTGCAAACATTCCCCCAGCAAAACAGGCCAAATGCCCCATCTTCTTTTCCAAGTGCCCGTTTTTCCATTCTCCAATAAAGGTGAGACCTCCTCGGGACTTCTTAATAAGATGTTTCTCTATAGCCTGTAAGAAAGAGTAGAAATTCAAAATTTTAGAAGCAAAGTGTTAGTATTCAAACTTACTACATTCTTCCAGTTATAATAAAACCTTAATAGGTAATAGGATATTCTATATTCTACAAATCAGTAACTTTCCCTAATTGGAAGAGTTAATTTATAAAAAGTAAGTTTTGGAGAGCAAACAAGTTGCACAGAATCCTGAATACCGCATCACTACTAGGATAAAGACAAGGTGGGAGAGAGAAGACTGACCTAAAGAAAAAATATGACCTGCATTACAGGGTTTTTTTTTCCTCTAGTGCTAAATGGAATTCATAAGAATCAGTCAGTTGAGATCATGATGACAAGTTATAACCCAAAAGGTTCTATCAATCTATTTTCTATTTCATACAATAAAGCTGAAGAGGAAGATACCTAGGTTAATCAGAAAAATATGATTTTGGTATTTAGTAAAAATGGTCTCTCCTGTGGTGCCTGGGTGACTCAGTGGGTTAAAGCCTCTGCCCTCGGCTCAGGTCATGATCTCGGGGTCCTGGGATCAAGTCCCGCATCGGGCTCTCTGCTCGGCAGGGAGCCTGCTTCCCCCTCTCTTTCTGCCTGCCTCTCTGCCTACTTGTGATCTTTCTCTCTGTGTCAAATAAATAAATAAAATCTTAAAAAAAAAAAAGGTCTCTCCTTTTCCTCGTAACTACAGCTCTTGTCAAAGCACTTTAAAAAGGCACTATTAGGTGAGGCAGCTTGTATGTTATAAAGCTTTCAAAACTAGTTAGAAGTTTAAATGTCACCCCTCATCCCCTTACTTTGCAAACTCAGGTATCTGTTTTCGGTGCTGTGTCATGGCGATGAGAGGCCATGTGAAAACAGAGTCCATCTTCCTGGAATGCCAACTTTACTCAAAAGATGTGGGGATGGCAAGAGAAATATTTTACACTCAACTTGAATGTAACACAACATAGTCTCCAACAAGTACATTTAACTTTATAAAAATTAAGGTTTTGGGACGCCTGGGTGGCTCAGTTGGTTGGACGACTGCCTTCGGCTCAGGTCATGATCCCGGAGACCTGGGATCAAGTCCCGCATCAGGCTCCCAGCTCCACGGGGAGTCTGCTTCTCCCTCTGACCTTCTCCTCGCTCATGCTCTCTCACTGCCTCTCTCTCAAATAAATAAATAAAATCTTTAAAAAAAAAAATTAAGGTTTTTAGGAGCTCTGTTCCTTGGACTATGTTCTCAGACTTTGCTAGGAGGGGCTATAAATTAATTCTCTGCCTTTAGAGATAATTCTATGGAAAAGCATAAGAAATACCATTACTTCAGTTCTCAATGGTGAAAAGGATTATATACAATTAGAGACTACACTTTTTGGACAATAAAAAAGAATAAGACTTAACTCACATATAGAAGCAAAGTGTTAGTATTCAAACTTACTACATTCTTCCAGTTATATTATATATATATATATATATATATATATATGTACTATAATAATATATATATTATATATATACTTAACCCATCTGACAAGTTTGCTAACAATCAGCTTTGGAAAAATTTATTGTGTATTCCTTACAATGATAATGTCTTTTTTACAGAATTGTAAGGACTATGCCTCATTCATCATCTTATACTCCATAAGGCCTACAAGTGTAGTATGCAGTCAATAAATGTTTAAATAAGAAGTCATTTTGTAAATAAATGGTAGATACTTGTATTTGGGCTGTCAGGGGAATTAGAAGTTGGGTGGTAAGGAAAATAAGAGACTACCACTGATTCGTAAGTTTTGATTGTTGTTTTAACACCACAAATGGAAAGATTAGTTTTTCAAATGCAAGGATAGTATTTTTCATCTTTGTGGGCCTCATGGCATTTGCTATGTTTTCCACAGGAGAGGCACCCAATAGATGCCTACCCAAGAAACATTTACTGAATGCCTACAATGGACTAAACACTATATGCCAAATTATCAGCCTAACCTCTGTGCATTATGTAAACTATAGGCAATTAGTTCCCCCAAAAGTAAGGCTATAAAAAGAATAAGATTCTTGCTTTAATTTAAAAACACAACAGCTAGAACTCTGAATATTGATCATCAACTACAGTCAGAACGGTGTTGTTATATACAAAATTACATATTTGTTGACAAAGTCAACAAAGCCTAAATGTGTTTCTTTGAAAATCCAAACAACTCAGATGAAGAAAAATGTAGAGAAAACAAAATTTAAGAATATCAAGAACAGGAGAGGAGGGTGGAAGGATGGGCAAAATGGGTAAAGGGTAGTTGGATCCAGGCTCCTAGTCATAGAACGAGTAAGTCACAGGGATACAGGGAATATAGTCAGTGGTACTGTGATAGTGTTATATGGTGACAGGTGGTGGCTATGCCTGCAGTGAGTACAGCAGTAAGGACTTGTTGAATCACTACGCTGCACACCTGAAACCAATGCAACATTATGTGTCAACTATACTTCAGTGAAAATAATAAAATTAAAAAAAAATAGAGAGAGAGAGAATTTTAAAAACTGATTTTTTTTTAAATTTTATTTATTTATTTGGGGAGAGGGGCAAAGGCAGAGGGAGAGAGAATCTTAAGCGGGCTCCACGCCAGTGCCGAGCCCAACAGGGAGCTTGAACTCACATCCCTGAGATCATGACCAGAGCCCAAACCAAGAGTCAGACACTTAGCTGACTGAGCCACCCAGGCACTCCAATACAACTTTAAAAAACAATTAAAATCACTCAAGGACTATGGATTTGTACTGGATCAGAAAGTAATAACTTAATAAGCAGATGACACACTTCTCTATTTCACAGTTTTTGCTTGGAAATATCACATATAAGTGCTTCCAAGACTGAAACCTTTTCCCATTTTAAACTGTCACAGCTGGTAAGAGGTGATAGACATTTATATCTATTTTATATAAATATGAAACGATACAGTAAACTGGTTCAAAGCACAGGCCCTGGAGCCAGACTGTTCAGTTTTAGGCTCCATCACTTACTAGCTATTGTGAACTTGAGCAAGTTACTCAGCCTCTTTGTGCCATGAGATTCTCAAGCATAAAATGGTAGTAAATATGAAATGATTTCATTCCATGTAAAAGGGGTTACAACAGCTCCTGGTGTGTGGAAAATACTAGGTAAGTGTTTTGCCCTTATTATTGATCCATAAGGCTCTCCACGAGTAGGTTCAATGTCAGCTGAAAGAAGAAATGTTTATGAAAATGTATGTGAAGTCAGAAGTTTTTTCAGTCTGTGTAGACAATAACTAAAAGTAATAATAAATGTTCATACATAAACCATTACTTATTTATTCTTCAACAATTTCTTTAAAATGCCACAATAAAGGAAAACAATACAAGACTTTTAGATTAAAATATTAAAACTCTACAGTGAGGGCATAGAATCAAATGAACATAGGTGGTCACTGGTCACTACAAAACACACTGTATATTCAAAGAATGTTAAGCAGGTAAATGTTCTGGCAAGAATTACCTCAATAGCATCATCATACATTTTTCTTGCCTCGTTGTCTGTTTTATCTGACATCAACCATGCTTTTAGTAGGTATTCATAGAAACTGTCTCCCAGCCCACCAACTGATGTGTGATCTGTAATAAAAGAAAAAGGGAAGGATGAAGGTGGAGGAGAGAGAAGACAGAAGACAATGAAATAATCTTTTTCAAGTATAATGACTGTTACTGGTCAATAATTTAAAAATTATATTGACAGCCTTATTTGCAGCATACTTCAAATTTAGTCCAGTAAAAATATGCCCCCATCACTTCCCTCTGCATGTATATCCAACTTTCCAGAAACCCCTTTCTGGGGATGGGGTATTACTCATACATGGGGCATTTCAATACATATGTATTCCTACATACATAGGAGTCTTTCTTCAGCCATAGAGTTTGTACACCATCACACAATCATACTTTTCCAGAAGTGAAAACAACTATCTTTCATATATTAATGACTTTAACTATACAAGCTATAAGATTAAACATGAGATACACTTGAATCTGATGTTAACTAAAAAGAGCCCATTTTTCTCTAGGATGGTTAGTGGTGATTGCTGTGCCACAGACAGTAAAGTAAAATAAATCTAAAAGGAGAAAAAGCCCAAGAATTTCTTTGTAGTAACACTTTGCATACTATAATAAGCCATTGAATGGATATACTTGATTGCTATTTATATAACTCTTACTTCATATGTCTGCCCTATGTGTATTCTTATTCTACCCCATCTATACTTTTAATCTTATCCAAGGCAACAGCATAACCCCCAAGGCAACACTATTCTTCTATCCCTTTCCATGAGCCCCATTCTACATTCTTAAACTTGGCTTAAAAACTCACATCCTCCCTGCCCAAAAAAGAAAAACAGCACATTTTTATGACTTGTCAATCATTCACAGAGTACTAGCACTGGTTTCCTACTTTAATGAGGAAACGATGGTCCACTGGGTGGTTTATGGAACAGCTGGCTATCTGTTTGGGGGTAAATGCATAAGCTCACAAAAATAAATTTGTGGTGGATCAGTGATTTAAAAGTAAAACACAAAACTATAAGTATTCCAGAAGAAAATACAAGAAGATGTCTGCTCTTCCTAAGCAGATGATGTTCTTAGGCAAAACACAGAATGAAGAAGCCACAAAAGAAAAGATTTATAGCATCATCTGGTACAAGCTACCATAAATGAATTTATAAGAAATCGAATAGGGTATTTGCAGGATATATAGCAGAAATAAAGATTAATACCCTATACAAAGAACTCTGATAACTAAATAAGGAAAACTGCTTTAGAGCACACACAAGTTATTTTAAAAAAGAAACACAAATTGATAATTAAAATAAGAAAGATCAATTCCATTCGTGACCAGAGAAAAGCAAATTAAAACAATAGGTTCCATTTTTGTCTATTTAATTGGCAAACCTTTTTAAAAACTCATAGCATCCAATGTAGATAAAGTTATGGTTCATAGGTGCTGGGAACGGAGGGCAATTTTTGTAGTAGCTATCAAAATGTAACTAGGTTTTCTACTTCTGGAATTATCCTCTAACAAACACTTGCACAAATACACAAGTATAGATGTAAAAAAAAAAAAAAAAAAAAAAAAAAAAAAAAAAAAAAAAAAAAAAAAAAAAAAAAAAAAAAAAAAAAAAAAGGTCATCAGAGCCCTGTATCCATTAATAAAAACGTCAGATAACCTCAAAGGTCTAGGGATGTAGCTACATAAACTACAGTATAAACAGACTGTAAGAGAACACGCAATCATTAAAGAGATCAGGTGAATCCTTAATCTGATACTGGGAATACAACTATTATATGCTGTTAAATAGGGGGAGGGCAAGTTTCAGAATAACACAGTTTGATACTACTAAAAATTTATATGTTTAAAGAATATTATTGTACACATAGAAAAGGTCTGAAAAGACAGCTGTGCACAGTGATTACCTCTAAGAAAGTAGCCCTTCAATTTTTACTGTATATACTTATGCATTATTGGAATACATGTAACTCGTGTGGTTAAATCATCTTCTGTTATAGAAATAGACAGGGGAAAGTGCCATCATTCACTTTAAACATGATCTGCTAATAGTTTAGTAATTCGCTTGTACCCTCAACAGCCTGCATCTCAAATGCTCTTATTTCTCACATTTTTTTCCTTTAGTCCTAAGTGTACACTTGAATGAATTCTTACATATGTACACCCACAAATCCACCAAAATAAAAATAGAGCATTTCCAAAATTCCAAAATCTCCCTCATGTGGCCCTCCTAATAATACCCCAACTTCAAAGATAACCATTTTTCTGACCTCTATCACTAAATGATCTGTCAAGTTCACATAAGATAGCCATTCATATGAAGTGGCTTTCAAGAATGATTTGGGAGCTTAACGATCTCCTTTGTTTTCCATTTAAATATCTAGAAGAAGCCCCCTGCCTTATGTAGGCTTCTGAGTCTCTAACATTTAAAGTGCTTGGGTATTAGGGAAGACACTCAGAGGAAAAGAACACAGTTTTCTCTCAGACTGCACAAGAAGATTACAATTAGATTTCTAACAGCTTTCAATAATTGTCATACTTAAAGAATTTTATAATGATGGTAATATATGACAATGGGTTTAGAGGCTAAGTTACACTCAGATGCTAAATTAGTTCCAACAGACTTAAATATTTTATAGTTACTGGAAATCATAAAAGATAACACATATTTGTAAAATATTAAAATATGGAATTGAATAGACAGGGAAAGTCCCTCATATTTAGGGACAGAGAATATATGTAAAACAGAAATGTTGAGGGGTGTCTTTTGGGTACATTATTTGCTAATGAACCAGAATACAGTAATTTTTTATTTGGCAAGGAACTATGTTAAAACAGCTGCATAAAACAACTATGACAAAATATCCCCGTCAAAACTGTTACTTCAGTGTTGTGGTCATGTCATGATGTCTTGACTCACTTGGTGAATGATGCCATTACTATCTTACCAGCTGCCCAGTCTTGTCTTGGGCTTCTCATCAACTGCTTAAAAACGTGCTTGTTTCAGTTGTCCTCCTATTTGCCTGTCTGTGGTCTCCCCTGTTTTTCCTTCATCATTTTTCTGTCCAGCCCCTCAGGTGTGTCACTTCCAAGTACACTGAGTCCCTCCTATGTTTATTTCATTGAACTTGAGGCCTTCCTCCCCAAGCTGGTTATTCTCTCAGGGGTACTGTACCTGCTTTCCCAAGTTGTACCATTGTTTCTTCAACATGTCGTCTTGTTTACACTTGTTTTACTGTCATATTCTTATATAATTTCCCAGAAAGGACTATGTGGATTGTAACTGTACCTTTATTATGCTCCCCTTCCTAATTTTATATGTAAAGGTATCAAATTCAAGGTTGGAAATCATCTTCCCACAGAGATTCTCAAAAGTACTGCCCCAATGTCCCGTAACATCGTGTCATGGGTGAGAGACATCAGCAATGCTATTTTATAGGCTCAAAGTGTCCTCTTTTCTCCATCCCCCTTTCTCACACTCAACTGGCCTTTCTAAGCTCTACATCTTCATTTTGATACTGCTCAAATGTTTCCTTACATTCACTGTGCTGGGCACTATTCCAACAATAGATTTGCATCTTTTAACTCTGAGAAAATTCTCTTCCATTATTTATTTTCCTCACTTCACCTGCTTGTTTCTCCCTTCTGAAACTCTTATTAGTTGGAAACTGGACCTCTTGGATTGATTTTCTATTATTCTTTTCTCTCAAATTTTAGTCTTAGTCTTCTTCCTCTATATTCTGGAATTATTTATTTATTTATTTATTTTTAAGGATTTTATTTATTTGACAGAGAGAGAGATCACAAGTAGGCAGTGAGGCAGGCGTGGGGGGGGGGTGGGGGGGAGCAGGCTCCCCACTGAGCAGAGAGCCCGATGCGGGGCTCCATCCCAGGACCCTGAGACCAAGACCTGAGCCGAAGGCAGCGGCTTAATGCACTGAGCCACCCAGGCACCCCTGGGATTTTTTTTTTTAATCAGTTTATATTTTAGTCCTTTCACTGTGGTTTTACTGTAAGCAATGATACTTTTGACCTCTGAGCTCTTCTCTGTTCTCTTTTTCCATAGTACTGTATTCCTAATTTATGAATACATCATCTTCTTAAGAGTTCTCTGAAAAACTAGGTATGCTTGTTTATAGAATTGCTTCAGTCTCCTCCAGAATCCCATTTTGACTTTAAATATTTTTCACTGTGAAATTTAACATATGGAAAAGCATATAAAATTCATTATACAGGGCGCCTGGGTGGCTCAGTGGGTTAGGCCGCTGCCTTCGGCTCAGGTCATGATCTTAGGGTCCTGGGATCGAGTCCCGCATCGGGCTCTCTGCTCAGCAGGGAGCCTGCTTCCCTCTCTCTCTCTCTGCCTGCCTCTCCATCTACTGTGATCTCTCTCTGTCAAATAAATAAATAAAATCTTTAAAAAAAAATTCATTATACAGAATATTTGTATAATCTCTACTCAGAAGAATGCTAGTGCCCAAAAGCCTTTCATGTACCCCTTCTCAATTATTCCCAGATCCCCAAAGATAACCATTATCTTAATTTTTGGTAAAAAAAAAAAAAAAAGTAATCACTTTTTTATATGGTTATCATCTAATACCCTCTCCCAACCACTACTGTTTAACTTTGTCTACTGGTATATTTAATAAATGTTATATATTCTCTTGCGGCTATCTTCTGTATCTCTATACTCTGTGAGAGTCAACCACGTTGTTGTATGTATGCGCTGCTATTTGATATCCCACTGCATCAACCAACCACTGTTGATTTATCTGTGTTAAGACTGAAATTCTGAGTAGTTAGTGGGGGGTTTCCTCTACAGAACAGGGGGTACTCTCCCACTGAGCAGACTTCTGCATCATTAGGTTTCTCTCCTGAGTGGGAATTCTGACTGGATGCCTTCTGTGTAGGCGAAGTTGAAGAAAGGTGGGCCAACTGCCAGGTTTCGCTTTAGAGTCAGGAACAGGGTATTTGTTGTGAAACTCGATCTGCTTGAATTTTAGAATAAAGGGAGGCTTTATTCTGGGGTACTAACATCCACATGGAAAATTTTAACTTTCTCTTCAATGAAATCACTCAACTTTTTAAAAAGAAGTGCTACATAAGTTTTGTCTACAAGGAAATTCCAGGATGAGCTGGTACATAAGAATTTCAAGTGGAGCACTTGTTCCCTAAAACGACCTTGAATAAATACCTACTATTAACTCTACTCCTCACTTACTTATTCAATTATGTGTACCTATTGTTTATGAACTCTGAACCATTCTGGAATTTCATCAGTCACCCTTTTGTAGTGCTCGTTTACTATATTCTAGGTTGCGCCTTTCCCAGATCTACTCACACACTCCCAGCTACGGTGCATTACAATAATTTAAGCAAATTTGTTTAAATAATCTTGCCCATTATGATCTCACATTTACCTCCAAATATCCTTCCTCTCTTAACTGCTTTCTACATTTTTCTGTACTTCCATTTCACTGTAGTCTCAAGGAAGATGGTTGGCCACAGTACTGAAGTTACAGTTCAATCTTCCACCATGAAGCAGAAGTCCTAATAAAACTTTCTCAATTTAGGTTCTTTCTGGATAACTCTGCAATTTGTTAATGCTATATATGGATGACTTCTCCTTCCCTGTCTCCTGATCTGCTCTCACTGTTGTCCTATCATCAATAAAAATCAAAGGAGGTAGGAATGTAGGGCATCTTGGTTTACTCCAGTATTTCTGGATGGTGTGGGACTTGTAAGCTTGTTACCGCTCTGTAATTCAGTATGATTTTAGGGGGAACATAGAAAAACCTTTAAAAAATTGTCATAGTCATGGGGTGCCTGGTGGCTCAGTTGGCTAAGTGTCCAACTCTTGCTTTTGGCTCAGGCCGTGATCCAGGATTGTGAGGCTGAGCCCTCCATCAGGCTCTGCACTGGGTGTGGAGCCTGCTTAAAATTGTTTCTCTCCCACTCCCTCTGTCGTCGTCCCCCCCCAAAAAAAATAGTTGTCATAGTTATACAATGGCTATTGTCAAGATGATCTCTTAACTTCATACAAGATCACCCCCCCACCCCTGGAGCACATACCAACAACAAAGGATGAAATAATTATTTAAAAGGTATTCCACACTTGAAAACAAAATAAAAATTGTAGTAGGTAAGAAATACAAAGAAACTCAGTGTTAAAAGTAGGAGCTTCTGGGGCGCCTGGGTGGCTCAGTGGGTTAAAGCCGCTGCCTTCAGCCCAGGTCATGATCTCAGGGTCCTGGGATCGAGCTCCGCATCGGGCTCCTTGCTCAGTGGGGAGCCTGCTTCTCTCTCTGCCTCTGCCTCCCTCTCTGACTGCTTGTGATCTCTGTCTCTCTCTCTCTCTCTCTATCAAATAAATAAATAAATAAAAATAAGATCTTAAAAAAAAAAAAAAGGTAGGAGCTTCTATTCTTTGTAAGGAAATAAAGACATCCAGAAGTTTACTTCCTCCAACATAATGGGATTCAAAGCACTCACTCATGGTGGGACTCTGGGTATGAAATTAGTTTCCTAGACTAGCAAAAGGAAGCAGAAACAGCTGCAAGACTGAGACCAGGATAAACTGCTACATATTTGAACAAACAGATGTGTTATATCCTTAGGAAAACTGACATTCCAATATAAAAAAGACCCAAGTTCTGAACTGATGAGCCAGTGGAAGCATTAATAAAACTGCCAGGAATGGAGCAGTAAGTAGTGAGAGTGGAAAGAAAAACATACACATCATGAAGCTCTCACTCAAACTGAGCTTACAAATGAAAACTCCAATGCACATAAGGAAAACTCATTAGGAAAGAGCCCAACTGTGCAAATGGGAAAATGTACTACACCATGAAAAAGTAAATAATGAATGCAAGTTGGTGCAGGCACTTTGGAAAACAGTGTGGAGATTCCTCAAAAAGTTAAAGATAGAGCTGCCCTATGACCCTGCAACTGACTACTGGGTGTTTACCCCAAAGATACAAATGTAGTGAAAAGAAGGGCCATCTGTACCCCAATGTTCATAGCAGCAATGGCCACAATCATCAAACTGTGGAGCCAAGATGCCCTTCAACAGACGAATGGATAAAGAAGATGTGGTCCATATATACAATAAAGTATTATGCCTCCATCAGAAAGGATGAATACCCAACTTTTTTATCAACATGTATAAAACTGGAGATTATGCTGAGTGAAATAAATCAAGCAGGGAGAGTCAATTATCATATGGTTTAACTTGTTGTGGGGGCATAAGAAATAACATGGAGGACATTAGGAGGAGGAAAGGAAAAGTGAATTGGGGTAAATCAGAGGGGGAGATGAAGCATGAGAGAGTGCACTATGAGAAACACCTGAGGGTTTGGAGGGGAAGGGAGTGGGGGGATGGGCAAGCCTGGTGGTAGGTATTAAGGAGGGCACAGATTGCATGGGGCACTGGGTGTGGTGCATAAACAATGAAACTTGGAACACTGAAAAAATAAAATAAAAATAAAATAGAAAAAAATAAAAATAAAATGTAAATTTTAAAAAATTTTAAATAAAATAACTTGGAATTCTTCAAACCAAATAAATAAATAAATAATGCAGCTACCTTCTGAAAACAAGTTTAAAATAAGTATATTTTAAAAATGTACCAAGAGAGGGGCACCTGGGTGGCTCAGTGGGTAAAGCCTCTGCCTTCGGCTCAGGCCATGATCCCAGGGTCTTGGGATCTAGCCCCGCATTGGGTTTTCTGCTCAGCAGGGAGCCTGCTTCCCCCTCTTTCTCTGTCTGCCTCTCTGCCTACTTGTAATCTCTGTCAAATAAATAAAATCTTTTTAAAAAATGTACCAAGAGAAAAAGTGTATAAAGTCAAAACTGATCAATTTGCACTGAAAAGTTGGCAAACATAGAATTTAATACAACTATTTGAAAACTGATAGATCAGAAAAATAAATTAGACAATGAGCCTGATAACAGTCTTGTTTAATATGCCGATAAGTCTGAGTTGCCATAAAGGAAAACAGACTCTGCATAACTACGAGCAGCCTGAGAAGAGACACTCATTGGCTTGCTTCTTTATATAATACCCTACAATGTTTTGCACAATTCTTACTTAGAGAGTGCTCGATAAGCAATTATTAAATGGCTGACTTCCCATTTTCAAGTATGAATAGCATTTCACAATTAATAACTTGTATTTTTTCTTTTTGGGGTGGGTGCCTGGTTGGCACAGTTAGGTAAGCGTCCAACTCTTGGTTTTGGTTCAGATAATGATCTCTGGGGCCATGATATCGAGCCACATGTCAGGTTCCATGCTCAGCAGGGAGTCTGCTGGAGATTCTCCCTCACCCTCTCACACTGATGCACGTATTCACTCTCTCTCCATAGATAAATGAATAAATAAATCTTTTTTTAAAAAGGGGCATTTTTTTCTCTTTTAAAGTGAATTAGATCACATTTTTTTAAAAAATGATTCCATTTTCAACATCTCTCACTCTTTTTCAGCTTAGGGCAACAAATAGTTATGAGATAAATAATAATACATAACACTTAATATTTACAAGTCCAACAAAAAAAAAGTTTATAGAATGAATGCATTAACTACCTTAAGTACTCATTCTTTCAAGTTTTAATAAAATTTACATGTGTACATTTTTATACTTTCCTAATTCCAATACTAAGAAGTCTATAATTGTAGTATATTCAATTGTTTGTATGAACTATCCACTGAAATATAATTTTTAAAACCTTACAAAATTTCGTTCATGTGAATTATCAGAAATATAAACAAAAGTCCTGATATTAAGGTTTTCCTTAATATTTAATTTTCTTACAGCTTAGCAGCCAGATATATATTTCAACTACTCAGGGGACTGTAGTAAGAATGTATTTTCTTTTTTTTTTAAATTATGTTCAGTTAGCCAGCATATAGTACCATCCTAAGTTTTTGCTGTAGTGGTCAATAATTCATTAGTTGCATATAACACCCAGTGCCCATTCCAACACATGCCTTCCTTAATACCCATCATCTGGTCACCCCATCCCCCTACCCACTTCCCTTCTATAATCCTCAGTTTACTGCCCCCAGAGTCCAGAGTCTCTCATGTGCATTAACATGGATGGAACTGGAGGGGTATTATGCTGAGTGAAGTCAAGCAGAGAAAGACAATTATTATATGGTTTCACTCATATGTGGAACATAAGGAATAGAGTGGAGGACCACAGGGGAAGGGAGGGCAAACAGGGAAGATATCAGAGAGGGAGACAAACCAAGAATGTACTTTCTAAAAATAACCAAATACCTAAACCCCGTTCCTCTTTTCTCTTAAAAGAGTTTAAATTTACTCTGCTTCTTTCCTCCTCACCTACTTGCTTCTTGTTCCCCTATATTCTGGCTTTGGCCTACAGCACATAGCCAAACCAAAATGGCCTTCTACAAGCCCAATACATCGAATAAACAGTACGTGCAAGAGATGATTAGACCATAAAACAGCATCGGGAAGGGTGAGGCAGGTAAAGGTGATACTGAACTGAGGGAGAGAACGGAAGGCCCAAATTAACCAAACGGAAGAAGAAATGAAGGAACAGATTCTGGAGTTACTAAGAAGGTAAAAACAACAGGACAGGAATCTGGCCAGATTGTGAAGTTTCTGGCACAGGCCAGACTATGTAAAATACGGATGAAATAAGGAATCACAATGAAGAATAAATTTTCAAGAAGAGATCATAAGCTCAATTTTGTACCTACTGAGTTTCAGATACCTACAAATAACCAGGAGACAAATATCCTGTATGTGGGGACGGGGGATATAAGTTTAAAACCCAAGCAAAATTAGTAATGAAATACTGCTTTACATCAGGGGTGGGAGTGGAGGGGCAATTTTTTCTATAAAGGGCCAGATAATATATAACCTTTGTTGCATGCTCCTGTTTTGTTGTTGATGATTGTTTAAGCCCTTCAAAAATGTAAAAAAAAACATTTTTAACTGGTAGGCCGTATCAATGCAGGCCAGAGACTAGCCTAGTTGGCCAGTTGCTGATTCGTATTTCACAGATATATAGGACACGGTTTGTCCTGTTAAAAAGAGAGGAGGTATGTGAAGCAAAAATGGAAAAGATAAGAAGAATTCCTAGGAATATGAACATTTAAGAAGCTAAGTGAAGAGGAATATGAAACCAATTCCCATCCCTTTTAAAGTAGACTGGTATTGTACTTGTTTTATCTAACCGAATGTGGTAAAAAGGAACACCGTGCCAATTTCAAGCCTGATCCTCAAGAGGACTTATGTGCTTCACTTCTTCTTATGGGACCTTGCTACTGCCATGAAAATAAGCATGGTGTATAGCCTGATAAATGGTGAGAGACCGGAAATAGGGCTGAATCTTCCCAAGTGGGGCCGTGCTAGATTAGCCAGTGTCCAGACAACCTGCCAGCTCACTTGGACACATGAGTAAGTCCAGACAAGACCAGCAGAACCTCTCAGTCAATGCGTAGATTTTGAAGAAATAATACATTCTTTTAAGTCACTAAATTTTAGAGTGGTTTTTTATACAGAAATAACTAACTAACACATTGCTCTTTTTTGGACTAGTCTATAGGACAGTCGCTGGGCCACATAAAAAGTTACTTTTAGTGGAGTGGTAGAAAGCAGAGCCCAGAAGGCAATGCTTTAAAAGAAGTGAACAGGGGCACCTGGGTGGCTCGGTCAGTTAAGCAGCTGCCTTTAGCTCAGTTAATGATCCCAGGGTCCTGGGATCAGCCCCGCATCGGGCTTCCTGCTCCATGGGAAGTCTGCTTATCCCTCTCCCCGCCTGTTGCTCAGCCTGCTTATATTGTCTCTCTCTCTCTGTCAAATTTAATAACTAAAATCTTTATAAATAAATAAATAAATGGAGTAAACAGAAGGCAAATAAGAAAAACCAACAAATATAAACATTTCTTCAAAAGACTTTATCATGATAGGAAGAAGAAAGCTGGAATGTGTGCTAGAAGGGGCTATGGCAATGAAGAACAGCAGAGGAAATAGAAGGGTTTTCTTGGCAATGAGAAAGGAACCAGAAGGTTTAACACATGGTATAATCACAATGGGAATACCAAAAAAGAAAGACTTCAGGAGCTCAAAGAGGAGAGAATACAGGACCCAGGTCAAAGAAAAAATACTGGACAGCATCTGAGACTGGAAAATAGAAATAAAGTCCAGTGACTCAGTAAATGAACTTACAGGTAAAAAAATCCCCTAAATAAGGATCTTCACTTTCACTCTTACTTAGGAAGTAAGGTAGTCTAGGTAGCAGTGAGGTGAAGGGGTATGGTGACCAACTTTTAAAAAACTACCAAAGAGGCAGTCTGTGAATAATAATAATTCTTAAAAACTAGGAGCATAGAATGGGTCATACAAGAAGCAATAGTGAAAAAAGAAATTAACACTCTGAACCACAAGGTTATGATGAGGTTAGGCAAGGGAGCAATAAAAGTATGCTAAAGTTCTCATCTTGCTCAAAAGGAAGATCCAGTAATGATTAATTCTAAATGTCATTAGAAAAATATAAATAAAATCAGGGCATAAGTTAAAATTCAAGAGCAACTGTTAGAAAAGATGAAAATATATATATATATCAATTTTTAAACAAGTAGAGAAAAAGAATATGAAACAAAAGACATAAAGCAACATGGGGAGGATATTTTAAGAATGCATAATAAATAGGGGGAAAAAAACAAATAAAATAAAAGAAATAGACTTAGAAAAAGACTTGGGTTTTAAACCAGGATGAAGTAATAGTTTACCCTGTAACCTAAAATAGCCAAAAAAAAAACCACACACACACACACACACAAAAACACAAAAAAAACCAAAAAGCCAAACAAACAAACAAAGAAAAACCTGAACAATATCCATGAAATGATGGTTTTCATGACACTGAGCATCAGGCAATAAAGGACAGTGATCTCTGAGATATGGAAAATAAACAAGGGGAGTTCTAAGACTGCCCCCAGAAAGTTTCCAGGCAGAGGCACAGGGAGGAGAAAATAAGGCACAGCCCAGAAAGTCCAAGACAGCTAGGATTCCCAGACAGGATACCAGAGAAAAGAGACTTGCACAGAAAGAGAAACCAGATATCCGTAAAGGATTCCCTTGAGTATCCAGTGGGGTACTGAGCAGCATACACGTGTGGGAAACTACCTGAGACTGGGAAAAGAACACATGAAAGGTCTGCAGGGGACACTGCTTAGGGCTCACAAAGACACTACTGGTAATAATGCCTCTTCCCATGAACCAGACAAGAAAAATTCATACTTCAAAGGCAATCAGAGTAGAATATGCAGAAGATAATTAGCCTTAGACTGAGGAATGTATCAGATGCCCCTAATAAATCATAAAATTAAGACAGGAAAAGGTCTAAGAGTTTCCAAGTTACTTAACTGTATCCCCGAAAAAAAAAACCCTCAAGATTCCTAGGAAAACAAAAATATCTGGCACTCAAACAAGATAAAACTGACAATATCTGACATCTAGTCCAAGATTACGAGGCATGCAGAGAGGCAGGAAAGAAACAACTCACAATGACAAAAACAAGGAACCAGTCCAACCTGATCCAGAATTGACACAAATGGTAGAATTACCAGAGAAGAATATTGTAAGTTACTGTAACTGTGTTACCTATGTTCAGACAGGTAAGCAGAGACCAGGAAGATATAAAAAGATCCAAACTGAACTTCAAAAGATGAAAACTACTGTGTTAGATACAAACAAATACAGTGGAAGGGATTAACAGCAGATTGGACAATACATAAGAAAAGATTAGTAACTTTGAAGGCACTGCAACAGAAATTATTCAAGGTGAAACACAGAGGGGGGCAAAAAACAGAAAGAAAGAAAAAAAAGTATCAGCGAACCAAGTGGCCTATTACATGGATAACTGGAATCTCTGAAGGAGAGACACGACTGAAAAATTATTTGAAGAGATAAGGGCCTTAATTTTTTTATTAGTTTTTTACAATAGTTTGATTTATATAAACTATTTTTGTTTTAATATTTCAACTGGATATATCTAATGTGAAGTACACATTATTAATTCTTCTCCACTAATATTAGCTTGCCTATAGTGCTGTATAAGATAGAATACAAATATTCTAATTACAGTGTATTAATACACTAATTTTGAGTTTTATAAGCAAATGTATGTTGCATGATAGAGAATGCTTTTTTCCTTGCTTTCACTAAGTGAAACTTAGTGAACTTTCACTTAGTGAACTGCTTTCACTAAGTACCCGATAGGTTTCTTAATTTTAAAAATTTTATAATAATGTTATGGGATAGGAAATATTTCTATTATCAATTTGTTATGGGATAAAAGCCATTTGATCAGTCACAGAGCTAAAAACTTCTTCAGTAACTGTATGGGTGCATTTCCAAGTTCAATTATTCCATTATTCCACTCTTCATTTATTTCAGTAAGAAGTTTTACTTTACAAAAATACAGTATGCTGATGGAATCATATCAAATCCATGGATTTATAATTTAAAAGTATTACAAGCTTGTACATGACTGCAGGCATTCCATGAATATTAAGAAAATATTTATGTACTAGACACTTTTATACCTTGGAAATTTGAAAAATAAAATATAAGACTATTTGGCTATTACTTTTTCCAGGAGAAAATCTCATCTAAATCATCTGTTCAATAGAATCCGCAAATACAATTTCCAAATTTTCTGTATTTTATTGAGTTGAACTAGCAGGGGAAATTAAAAATTTAAATTATTATAAAATAAACCTAGGATTATCCATTACAAAAAACCCCAGTCATTTAAAGTAATAAATAATCAAGTAATTTCATGGAAAGGGCCATTATAATAATTTTTTTCATTAACATTCTAGTTGCAACTAATATTAAGCTAAAATAGTTGAATTTTATTTTAATTAGGTTAAACATTTGTTTACAATTATGTTTGAATATAGCAAATATTCTTAGCGGGCCTGTTCTTTCATATGAATCAAACTCTAATTGGCTTTGGGTCAAATTTTCAAAGAATCTGAATTAGTTGATGCTACATCTACGTGTATATATTCTTTGAAGAGATAAGAGCTTAAAAAAATCTCCCAATTTGATAAGTAACTATAAACCCACATAAAAATGAAAACACAAGATGCCAGAAACATAGCCCTAAGGCAGTACTTAAGGGTAAATTAACAACATGAAACCTTTTTAGAAAAAAGAAAAAGGTTTCGCATCAATGACTTCAGCTTCTACCTCAGAAGCTAGAAAAAGGAAAGCAAATTAAACACAAACTAGGTAAAAGAAAGCAAATAATTAACATTAAGGCAAAAATCAATGAAACCAAATCTTCAGATACTGGGACAGATATTAGGACAATAAGGGCATATTATGAACAACTTTATGCCAACAAATTAGAAAAACTATATGAAATGGACAAATAACTCTGAGAGACAGAAATTACCAATACTCTCTCAAGAAGAAACAGATAATCTGAACAATCTTCTGTCAAAGAAATTAAAATTATACTTAAAAAACCTTCCCAAAAGAAAACTCCAGGCCGAGATGGTTATGTTGGCAAATTCTATCACACATTTAAGGAAGAAACAATTATCAATTCTGCACAAACTTTTATTTAAAAAAAAAAAAATGAGAAGGAGGGAATACTTCACAACCTATTCTGGGGCCAGCACCATAATAACACCAAAACAAGACAAAGACAAAAAAGAAAGCTACAGAGCAGTATTTCTCATTTAACAAATCAATTACAAGAACAGACTGAAAGGCTAAATCACATCATGAATAAGTATGACTTATTCCAGAAATGCAGAGCAGGTTTAACATTTAAAACGAACTAGTGTAATTCACTATATTCAATAAACCAAAGAAGAAGAAAAGAGACACACACACAGACACACAATTTGACATCATCCATTCCTGATAAAAACTCTCAGCAAACCAGGAAAAATACACAAAGGGCATCTACAAGGAAATCAACAGCTAGCAGCATGCTTAGTAAAAGACTAAATGCTTTCTCCCAAAGATCAGAAACAAGACAAAGCTGTTCATTTTCATCACTTTTCTTCAACACTGCACCATAGTTCCTAGCAAGTGCAACGAGGTCAAAAAAGAAATGAATTAAATTTAAATAAATGGCATTTCATGCTGGAAATAAAGAAGGAAGCTATGTTTACTTAGATATAATGATTGTCTATAAAGAAAATTCAATGGAATCTACCAAAAAAACCCACTAGAACTAAGAAGTATAGAAAGTTGCAGATGCAAGCTTAATAAACTAAATCAATTTTCTTTCTATATATTAGCAACAAAATATAACTGAAATTTAAAAAATCATTTTTAACAGCATCAACAATAATATCTACAGATAGGGACGCCTGGGTGGCTCAGTTGGTTAAGCAACTGCCTTCGGCTCAGGTCATGATCCCAGCGTCCTGGGATCGAGTCCCGCATCGGGCTCCTTGCTCAGCAGGGAGCCTGCTTCTCCCTCTGCCTCTGCCTGCCACTCTGTCTGCCTGTGCTCGCTCTCTCTCTCTGACAAATAAATAAATAAAATCTTTAAAAAAAAAAAAAGAAATATCTACAGATAAATCTGACGAAACATGTGAGACCTGTACACAGCAAGCTACAAAATATTTTTGAGAGAAATTATAAATAATACCTAAGTAAATGTAGACATAAATAGGACTTGTTTAAGGACTGGAAGATATCAACTGTCAAATAGTGTTAAGATGTCAAATTCCCCCAAATGATCTATATACTTCCCAACCAAAATACCTGCAGGCTTTTCTGTAAAAAATGACATAGTGACTCTAAAATTAATACGGAAATGCAAAGAACCTAGATAACCAAGACAGTTTTAAGAAAAAATTTAGAAAGCTAACACTACTTGGTTTCAAG
This sequence comes from Mellivora capensis, assembly GCA_004024625.1. Taxonomy (NCBI): domain Eukaryota; kingdom Metazoa; phylum Chordata; class Mammalia; order Carnivora; family Mustelidae; genus Mellivora; species Mellivora capensis. Next base: position 34,230 of record PISX010001921.1, on the reverse strand, counting down.
CTACAATAATCAAAACAGCATGGTCCTGGTATAATAACAGATAAATAGATCATTAGATCACAATCGAATTCAAAAACTTATATCTATATGTACAACTGATTTCTGACAAAGGTGCAAAGACAATGCAATGGAGAAAAGAGAATCTTTTCAACAATTATTCTGGGTGCTGGAATAATGGATACCCAGGGAGGGAGAGAGGGAGGAAGTGAAATAGGGAGGGAGGGAAGGCGGGAAGGAAGGAAGGAGGGAGGAAAGAACTGTGATACCTATATAAAAACCAACTCAGAGAAGATCACAGACCTAAATATAAAACCTAAATCTCTGGGTGCCTGTGTGGCTTAGTGGGTTAAGCCACTGCCTTTGCTCAGGTCCAGGGTCCTGGGATCGAGCCCCGCATCAGACTCTCTGCTCAGAAGGAAGCCTGCTTCCCCTTCTCTCTCTGCTTGCCTCACTGCGTACTTGTGATCTCTCTTTCTCTGTCAAATAAATACATTAAAAAAATTAAAAAAAAACACACACCTAAATCTCTAAAACTTTTAGAAGAAAACATAGGAAGAAATCTTTGTGACCCTGGCTTGGGCAAAGCTTTCTTAGATATGATATGAAGGAATAATTCATAAAAGAACAGACTGATAAAACAGACTTCATAGTTGGGAATCTTTTGCTGACATTGCTAAGGAGTGTGAACTAACATCTTAAATAATCTTTCTTGACAATACTATACTCTTTCAGTTTGATACCTATCAAGTGTGTACCGAAGTAAGTGAAGAAAGAGAATCACAGACATTGTCTAGATTTCTGGCTGGGCAAATGGGGACCAATGAATGGTGCTGTTCACTGAAACTGGTAATACTGAAGGAGGAAATGGTTTTAAGTAGGAGTCTGAATTGGGAGCATATCGAACTGGAGGTGCCAGATGGTTATCTAAATGGATATGACAAACAGGCAATCAGACATGTGGAAATCCAGGGACTGGGGGTATACACTTCGGAATTAACGATATATAAATGGATTTGAGCCATGAGCATTTTCATGGAATGATTAAAGAATACAAATGGTACTTTGGAACCTGACATTTATAGAAGAAAGAGTCATTAAAATAACACATAGGTTATTTTCTATTCTGCTCTGGCCTCACACATATTTTTGGGCATGGTACAGAGCTGCAGAAAGGGAATAACAAATGAACAGGAACGAAAACAAGATAACGAAGACATAACAGAATTAAAAGAGGTGAAGTAACAGGGTAAGTATCAGGGAAAGGCAAAAGTCTGTGTCATCATGGCTTAGGGGAAATGTTGTTTAGGTCTGTGAATTATTGCTAGGGTTTATAGATTTAGTTGTAAGTTACCTGAGTACTAGGACAATAAGTTCTCTTTCCAGCTCTTCTAGACTATTGCTCTAGTAGAAGATTATACGCTTAATAAATAAGCAGCAGAGGCCTGAGATCCATGGTAACTATGGAATTTATCACCCAGTAGTCTGACTTCCTTACTTTAACTACTGAATCATGCCTGCCCCAGTGTCAAATCTGATGAACTATGTCACTCCAAGGTCCTTCGGAGATGCAGAAATTGATAACACATTATAAAGCACTACTAAACAGCAACGATTCATATGATCTGTCTCAGCATGTTATGAAGTTAATGGCTGGTTTCTAACAGAAGCTATTTCTCAAAGCATTCTTACAGGAAATTCTAGAATAAAAGCTACTATTTGTATCATGTCATGGTTTATGAAACATTTTCAAATATAGTATGTCATAAATATGATCTAGATGATCATCCTCTTAAATAGGTCAATTAAAACACATGAAGAAACAAAGGCACGGAGAAGTTAAATAACTCACATATGTTATTATGTTAAATTATTAAGCAGGAAAGCCAGGGTTAGTCTTTTAACTCCAAATATTATACCCATCCTCGTTTTTTCTACACTCTTTTAATTTAGTGGTATAAAACATAATGAATCAGTAATGACCAATTTCCTATGTTTTCTTCACTTTAGTCATTAAATAGCATAGGCTAAGCACTCTGCTTAGAAAACTAATGAAAAAAACAAAGGAAAAAAAGAGAGAAAATATTAATAATGTGCCTTTAAATCTAGGTTCTTTTCTATATTCTTTTATTATCTGTTGCCAAGTACTTTTCCTGAAGGTAATTACCAATAATTATTCTCTGTGATCGCTATGTGCATGTCACAGACATTACCATTATTCTAATTACAATACAGTTAGCCAAAGCTGGATTGTTAAATTTCAGTTCAATTCAGTTTGTTTTGCAGACTATTTATAGATATGACAGATGTATAGTGCTCAAAGATAATAATGGATCTGATATACTTTTCAGAAGCTGATATAAAATATACAAAAACATTAAAAGGAACAAATTGGACAATTTAGTCAAGACTACAGCTGCTAAAAGGATATCAGGATGGCTTCCCTAGGATTTTAAAGTCCCTTGCCAAAATAACCAGTGAAGAGCTCTTTCTGTAACATTCTCAAAATTAACAACTGCTAAGAGCGAATATATTCTGAAGAAATAATTTAAATTTATTGTGAGAAGAAAAACAAGGAAGAAGGTACTATTTTTTGCAATTTTTTAATTGTGCTGAAATATATATAACATTAAAGTTGCCACTTAAATCATTTTTTCAATGTACCATTCAATCGCATTAATTACATTCACAGGGTTGTACAATTGTCACTATTTCTAAAACTTTTTCATCATCCCTAGACTATGGAATAGTAACTCTCCATTCCCCTTTTCACATAAGTCTCAACCTCTAAACCACTCTGTGTCTGGACTACTTCAGATTGGGTAAAGTGGAATCATACAGTATTTGTCCTTTTTTGTGATTGCCTCTTCTCATTTACCATGATGGTTTCAGGGTTCATCTGTGTTGCAGCATGTGTCAGAAACTTCATTCCTTTCACAGCTAAGTAATATTCCATCGTACAGACAGACCACATTTTGTTCATCCATTCATCATCCGTCGGACACTTTGGTTGTTTCTACCTTTAGGCTACTACGAATAACGTGTGAACATTAGCATACAAGTATCTGCTTGAGTCCCTGCCTTTTCAAATCTTTGGGGTACATACTCAGGAGTTAAGTACCGGACTGTATGGAATTCTACATTTAACTTTTTGGGGAACTGCCAAATGGTTTTTTTATAGTGGTGCACCGTTTTACATTCCCAACAGCAATGTACCAGGGTTCCAGAAAATGTCTTTTGATTACAGCTGTCCTAGTAGGTGTGAAATGGAATCTCAATGGGCTTTTGACTTGAATTTCCCTTTTACACATGTTTTATTTTATGTCTTCTTTGGAGAAATATCTATTCAAGTTCTTTGCCCATTTTTTAACCATCTTTTTGTTGTTGAGTTGTAGAAGTTCTTTGTAAATTCTGGATATTCAACCCTTATCTGACATGTGATCTGCAAATATTTTCTCTCATTCTGTGGCTTATCTTCCTCTGTCATGATAGCCCTTTGACACACAAGTTTTTCATTTTAATAAAATCCAATTTATCTATTTTTTGTTTCATTTCCTCTGCTTCTGAAGAAACCATTGCCAAACCCAAGGTCACGAAAAATTTTCCCTCTCTTCTCCTAAGGGTTTTTAAATTTTTGTTCTTAGATTTAGAGGGTTTAATGCATTTTGAGTTAAGCTTTATATATAAGGGCCCAATTTCATTCTTTTCCATGTAGCTATCCAGTTTTCATAATACTGCTTATTTAATGAGAAAAAGTTACATTGTTATAATTAAGATGCTATCAATGCTCTATGTTCATTTCAAAAGCTAGCAATTCACAAACACTGACTAATTTTTTTAGGTATTCTAAGATTTTGATGTGGGAGATGACATCCTCTTTTTATTTAAAAACACTTGTGCACAGGGAAGGAAATCATCAACAAAATGAAAAGGTAACCTACTGAATGGGAGAAAATATTTCCAAGTGATATACTTGATGAGGGTTTCACATGTAAAACACATAAAAGAACTGTTACAACTCAGTTAAAAAAAAAAAAAAAAAAGTAACACAATTAAAAAATATACAAAGGACCTATACAGACATTTTTCCAGAGAAGACATAAATGGCTGACACATGAAAAGATGTTCAATATCCCTAATCAGCAAGGAAATACAAATCAAAACCATAATGAAAATTAATGAAAATCAAAACCATAATCTTATACCTGTCAGAACGACTAGTCTCAAAAAGACAAGAAGTAACAAGTGTGGGCAAGGATGTGGAGAAAACAGAGCCATTGTGCATTACTGGTGGGAATGTAAATTGGTACAACACTATAGAAAACAGTATGGAGATTTCTCAAAAAATGCAATCCTATCCAAAGAAAACAAAAACACTAATTCAAAAAAATGTATGTACCCCTATGTTCACTGCAGCATTATTTACAATCACCAAGATACAGAAGCAACCTAAGTGTCTATCGACAGATGAATAAAGAACATGTGGTGCACATATAAACAATGGACTATTACTCGGCCATAAAAAATAAGATTTTGCCCTTTGCAACAACATAGGTGGACGCGGAGGTTATTATGCTAAGTGAAGTAGGTCAGAGAAAGACAAATGCGATTTAATTCCACTCATATGTGGAATCTAAATATCAAAACAAACTAAACAAATAAAAAGTGACTCATAGATACAGAGAACAAACTAGTGGTTGCCAGAAAGGAGGGAGTTCGGGGAATGGGAGAAATTGGTGAAGGGGATTAAGCGGTACAAACTGCCAGTTATATAACAAACAAGTCATGGGGATGTGATGCACAGCAAGGGAATACAGTCAATAATATTGTAATAACTTTGTATAGTGACAGATGGTAACCAGACCTACCAAGGTGATATAAAAGAATATAGAAAGAATCACTATTTTATATACCTGAAGCTAATATAATATTGAATGTCAATTACAAGTCAATTTTTTAAAAAGGAATAATAATGAAAAAAACAAAACCCGCAGAAACCCCAAAGTCATCAACTTATGAATGGATAAACAACAGTGGGAGATTCATAAAATGGAATATTATTCGGGCATAAAATATATCCAAATACTGATACATACTATAATATGGAAGAAGCTTTAAAACATTTTGCTAAATGAAAGAAGCCAATCACAAAGACCACGTAATATGTGATTATATGAAAAGTTCAGAACAAGCAAATCTATAGAGATGCAGTATAGATTAGTGGTTGTTTAAGGCTGCAAGGGGTGGGAGAACCAGCAAATAGGTAAGTGATAGCTAAATGGCACAGTATTTCTTTGGGGAGGGGGTTAAATGAAAATCTTCTAAAATTGATGTTGGTGATTGTTACAAAGCACTGTGGATAGACTAAAAACCATTCAATTCCATACTCTGGGTCAAATATATGGTATAGGGATTATATCTCAATAAAACTGCTTTAAAAGAATGTTTTTATTCTTACTTCAAAAGTGATAGATGTCCATTATCAAATTTAGATTAATAAAGGAAAACAAATAGGAGAAAATAAAAACAAACATTAAGGAAAAAACACAACATATATTTATCAATATCAAGTATTCTGTAACATTTTTTTTTAAAGATTTTATTTATTTGACAGAGAGAGAGATCACAAGTAGGTAGAGAGACAGGCAGAGAGGAGGAAGCAGGCTCCCTGCTGAGCAGAGAGCCCGATGCAGGGCTCGATCCCAGGACCCTGAGATCATGACCTGAGCCAAAGGCAGAGAGGCTTAACCCACTGAGCCACCCAGGTGCCCCTGTAACATAATTTTTTTTTTAAAGATTTTATTTATTTATTTGACAGAGAGAGATCACAGTAGACAGAGAGGCAGGCAGAGAGAGAGAGAGAGGGAGAGGAAGCAGGCTCCCTGCTGAGCAGAGAGCCCGATGCGGGACTCGATCCCAGGACCCTGAGATCATGACCTGAGCCGAAGGCAGCGACTTAACCCACTGAGCCACCCAGGCGCCCCTGTAACATAATTTTTAATGGCTGCATTGTATATTGCCACTGAAGGTGCAATAATTTATTTAACCAAATCTCTTTCATAGGTACAGTGTCCAGGCAGTAGGCACTAGTCACAAGCAGTTATTAATTAGAAGTAAATAAAATTTAACATGGAGTTCTACAACTGCACCAACATTTCCAATGCTAAACACCATATGTAGTTAGTGATGCTTGTACCAATAGCACAGATACAGAACATTTTCCTCATCACAGAAAGTTCTATTGGACAAGACTGCTTTAGAATGTTTCCAAAGTATTCCTGTTATAAAAAACTTCAAAGGTACAGTACATAAACTTTTTATACATACAGCTGTGCAAATTCCTTTGGAGTAAATACCTAGAAATGAGTCACAGGTTCAAATGGCATACAAATTTTCACCCTCTTTGAAGCTCCGGATACAGGGATGTGTCCAATCCCTTACTAATTAAAAGATAAAGAGTAGTGTCTTCTGTTTAAAAGCTGCATTGAGGATCATTATGTTGTAAACCTGAAACTAATACAGTTGATCCTTGAACAACATGGGTTTGAAATCCATCGTCGCCTTACATGCAGATTTTTTCAACAAGGTCTAATACTGTAAATGCATTTTCTATTCCTCATGATTTTCTTTTAAGATTTTATTTATTTATTTGACAGACAGAGATCACAAGTAGGCAGAGGGGCAGGCAGAGAGAGAGGAGGAAGCAGACTCCCTGCTGAGCAGAGAGCCCGATGCGGGGCTCGATCCCAGGACGCTGAGATCATGACCTGAACTGAAGGCAGAGGCTTTAACCCACTGAGCCACCCAGGCGCCCCACCTCATGATTTTCTTAATATATTGTCTAGTTACTTTTTTTGTATAAGAATAACACAAAATATGTGTTAATCAACTGTTTATGTTATGAATAAGGCTTTCAGTCAACAGCAGGCTCTTTGTAGTTAAGTTTTTGGGTGGGGAGTCAAAAGTTATATGCAGATTTTCTACTGTGCAGGTGGTCAGTGGCCCAACCCCCCCACATTGTTCAAAGGTCAACTGTATTAAACTGTTGTGCTGTATGCCAACTACACCTCTATAAAATAAATCAAATAAAAGCTGCATTGATTTGATTAGGGTGGTGGTGAATTGAGACAAGAGAGGGACAAAGATCTCCGGTGACCAGTCTATGGAGACGCTACCAAAGGATACCAAAGATGCCAGTGTTTGCTATGTTTGCCATTACAGTGGCATAGCACCGGTTTGTACAGAAATGTGGGTGCTACATTACACTGTCTCCATGTACTGTTTATCTTCAGTAATACCACTTTCAGGGTTAAAAATGAACATATGCTTTTTTCCATGAACCAACTTTTCTCAGTGTATTGCTCTACTGAGATGATAATCTTTCTTCTTATGATCTTATAAGAGTTCTTGAAAGAGGATATGAAAACTCTGTTTTCCAAATACATTCAAATGTATTTCCTTAGCTAGTTATTTGCCTTTGTTATGAAATTTAAGAAGTAAATGTTTATATATAGTAAAAACTGATAATCTTTTTCTTTATGAAGAGGGATTTCCTGATTAAAAAAAACACGTTTTAAGTATTTTCATACCTTTTTTAACAGTTAAATTTAAGTTTTACCTCATAGAATATACACTGGCATATGACATAAAGACCAAATATAATTTTTTCCTGTTAGAATATTCCCAAATCTTAAAAAAGCTCTAGGAGGTGAAGTATACAATAAAATTCACCCAAATTACTAAGCAGACATCCAAACTAGTCATCCTTATCTAGAATAAGAAAAGTATATTTTTATATTTTAGAAATGCTGCCCTCGGGCTTTGGTTTTTTCCAAGTATCATTTTCACCCAGTCTAGGCACAGCCCATGTATTTGCCTCAAAATAAAGAGAAACATAAGCTGTATGTAAAGAATTTCAAAAAAGTTATAAGAGGAGCCAAAGATTGAGGTCTATTCCCAGGTCCATGAAAGACATAACTGTATTGACCAAACTGCTTTCCTTTCACAAAATAAAGGACAACATCCTTGAGAGGAGCCCCTAATTTCATGACAAATGTTTTCCTCCTCTTAGTAGCAAACATCAGCATAATTTGTCACTGACAGATTAACTGTTATTTTTACCGCTTTTTTATTATTTCATTGTTTTTATTAGTCTCAAAAATAACTGAAACATGTTACACCTTCTAGTATTTCTTCAGTTCTATCTTTTAAGAGAGAATACTATTCATAAACCTCTATTTTATTTCAATTCTTTATATTTCATATTTCTTAATAAATATTTGTTATTTTTTAAAAATCTATTCCTTTAAAGATCAATTCTGAAGCTCTAATAAGAAGATCACCCTCACCCCAAACAAAACACTTTCTCCTCACAGAGGAAAGTCGCTTCTGTCAGTCTCACATCACAACTGGTGCATGCCTCTACCATCACATTTACCACATCTTATTCCAACTACATTTAACTGTGTCTGCTTACCCTTCTAGCCTGTGAGCTCCCTGAAATGCCACCAATTTCTATATGGTCTTTCCCGATCTCTACTTTCATCCAAAAACTTAGCATGGAGCCTGATAATAAAAGACCCTGATATCCTCTGTTAAAATGACAGAACAAAGCTTGCCCAAGAGCAACTGCTCTCCCTTTTAATCATTCAAGATTCTCACTTGTTCTTCAGATTCCTTTAATAAATACCTATCCCAAGTATGCTCTTATTTACATGAAGATATGCTTTATAAATAGGGGCAACCCTCTGCAAAGACTGCACTATATTTTAACAAAGTACTTACACATACATGAAATAAAATACCATTTGCGACACAGGTTATTCCTGTTTGTATTTACAGGTAGAAAAACTGAAGCTACGGAAAGATGAGAAATTTGTCAAAGATAACAGCACTAGCAGACCACAGGGTTTGATGCTGAGGGATTCTAGCCCTCCGTGTAGTGTACTTTTCACCACATCAATCAAGTTTTCAGATGAATAATCTTTTAACACAGCATCGGCTGTACAAGAAATACTTACACTGACCCCAGCGACCTGTTCTTGGGTTCAAATAATTTGGATAAAGACCATTCGGACGATCCATCTTCTGAAGTAGTTTCCGAATGTGCATTACCTTAACACAAATAAAGAATGCAATTAATAAAATAAATGTCATCAAGGCTTTATATTAACCTAAGCTTTGTGGGTTTTCCTCACTCAGAACCTACACCATCTCCCCGCTGCTTTTTTCTGTGTGTGGTCAGGAAAGGCTTCTACTTTATAACTGATTCATTATTTTTATAAGATTATATATGACCATTAATTAAAGATCAAGCAACAATAAAAAACATGAAGAAAAGAGCATGAGAAAAACCAATTTAAATGCCAACATTTTACTATCCAGAAATAACCATCAGAAACATCAGTGATAAACGTCATTCCAGACATATTCACTATGTACATATCTAAATATAAGAACAGAAATAATTTCATAGAAATGGAAACATAAAATGACATAGTAAACTAAATTGCTGAACTCTAAATATTGATTCTACAAAAGCTATCCCTGAATTCCTAAAATCCCCAAAATTCTGATCCCTAAAAGATCTCCCTAACACTAAAAAGGGGAAAAAAATCATAATATATACTAAAAATTGGAAACTTTTCCAAGGACTTTATCTGCATTCATATAGATTGGATGGATTTTGTCAGTGCTTACCAAAAGAGGCGCAAGTGTATTCTATTCCTGGTATTCTTATTTGAGAATGTTCTCTTTACCTCTGAAAGATAACCCACTTGGTATCCATGTCTTGGGGAAATAATCTACTTCACTATTTTGGGGGCTGGAACACAGCACCCATCCTTTGATGACAATGTCCCAATCAACTCTCCTTTGGCTGGAATTTGAAATCAAGCGGTTTTAGGAGCGGGCTCAGGGATGCTGTGTTCCCCTGTTCTTTCAAGGCTGAGACCAGCTCTATGTACAACAGTCTCAATCTGAGTAATTCTGTGAACCAAGGTTAGTCAGTTTGAACTGATGCTGCTAAGAAAAATGAAAAATTGCACTTTTGTCTTCTAAAAATTATCCACACATTGAATCCTCTGTACCTCTTCCACATCTATATTTCTTCTCAGAATCTTTCTATCCATCTCTTTTCTAATGTCTATACCTCTACTAGCTTGTCTTGATTTGGTCTTCTATTGATGGGTTAGCCATTGATGGCTTGCTGGCTTATGCCAACCCTTCTTGCTATTTTGTGATGTGATACACCAAGTATCCCTTAATTTTGTTAAAAATGGAGTTTGCAGTTCTGTTTCTCCTTCCTGTCACTTTCAGGGGATTCCTATGTGTCAGGTCCTCCACTTCAGAAATACTGTGCTAGATCATCTTCACTTTGCAAATGTATCACCCTTTCAGACTCTTTATGCCTCTTCTTTGTTTCCACCATGATTGTCTCTTGCTTTTATTCCATGTCAGTAAATTTGTTTTCAATCATATATAGTCAGTCACTTTTGCTGTTTTCCATTTATGCATTCATTACAGAAACACAATGTTTAAGGTCTCAATTTCTTTCTTCAGTTCCACAATATGTTTGTATCATTTTATGATTTGTTTTGAGTTCTAATTTTACTGAGTTCAACTGCTATTATTGTATAAATTACTCATGGTGACTTTATATAATTTGAAATGGGATTCTTTTACATGCTATTTACCACTATGCTTTTGTTACCTCCAAGTTGCAGTACTGTTTGCGTACTTCCCATGTTTTCCCTTTTCATCCTGCTTACAATGAACAGGGTCGGTTCTGACCTAGACTTTGATTTGATATGGCACAGCTGTACTGAACTGTCCCTGAATTCTTTCCTACTGTTCATCTGGGGAGAGAGAGGTATTCCTCCCCCGCTGGACACAATTTGAGATCTGGAGTACTAGTATTCAAGAAGGATAGAGGTGAGAAGGCCTCCCCAACCCCCACCCGAGCTGTGGACAGTCATGTGTACTCAACAAACCCCGGCACTGATCTCCTCTGTGAGATTAATGGGCAGTACCAAGAATTTGTTGACTTGCTTTCTTGGCCCAGTAAGAATTCGGTGAGAAACAGACTTAAGTACCATACCAGAAATTTTTTACTTTCTTTTTTTGGGGGGGGAGGGGGCTGTCACATACTAGTGACATGAGACTGCAGCCTTTCCTCCTTTCATTGCTGTTGATAAATTTTTGCTGGTTTTTATTTACTGTTTTTGTTGTTACTGTTCATCTCATCAGGGAAGGAAAAACTCTGTGGTCAGGCTCCACTGCTGTCTTTATCTGAAAATTCTTCTCAACGGAAGAATAGTTCATACATAGAAAGGACTATATATAGATTCTACTCACATCCCACTTTTAAGAAATACAACACTACAAATATCTTTGCTGCTCTGGTTATACATTCACACATCACTGTCTTTGTCTTGGCTGTATTCACAGTCCTCAATTTTATGTCCACCATTGTCTTAACTCTACTGAAATCACTTCTGAATCCCTAAACAAAGTATATTATTCAGTTCTGCTTGTGTTGAATTTTTTTTAAAAAGTTGTATCCTATTTTTTTTTTCTTTTTTTAAGAAGGAGAGAGAGAGATGTGCAGGGGAGGGTTAGAGAGAGACCGAGAGAGAATCTTAAACAGACTCCCATGTCCAGTGCAGAGCCCAATTCAGGGCTCAATCTCCTAACCCTGAGATCATGATGTGGGCTGAAATCAAGAGTCGGATGCTCAACTGACTGAGTCACCCAGGTACCCAGTATATTATTTTAACTGATAAAAGGAACTATAATTCCTTTAACTGCTGTATTGAATTTTATTATATAAAATGCTAATACAAACAACACTTCTATGTATATAATATAAATGCACACATCAAAGAGTAGAACTGCTGGGCCATAGGGTATATGTATTTTAAACTGTACTACATTTGTCTTCTAAATATAAGCCTTTAATGCTCTTAGAATTGTTAGAATCCACAATGCTACCCTTGTCATAATGGTTGCACGTAAGATCTACTTAGAGAATATCTATGCCGTTCATCAGTCTGTCTGTCTTACGCACCAATAATTCACTGTGAGTGTTGGAAACTGGGTAATACAAACCCACTCCACATGTTTTTCTTCAGGAGTGCCTTGAAATTTTTCTCTTCTATATAAATTCTACAACAGTCTTATCAAGTTTCATTTTTGTAAAAGAAGCCACTGGAGTTTTGACTGGCACTGAATTGATGCCATAGATCTATCTGGATAAAACTAAAATTTTTATGATATTCCTTAGCTCTATGTGAACATAACATACCTCTCTGCTTACTTAGGTCCTCTTCAGTGTCATTTAATTGTTTTGAACTTCATTCATCTTTTGTTAAGTTTATTTGTAGGAAACATAAACTCTTGTTTCAACCACATGTTTTTGTAAAGTGATACTTTCTTGGTGATTGTAGCTGGTGCAGAGAAATGCTGTTGATGTTTCATATCTACATTGGTCTTTTATTCAGAACTACATATATGTTCTTATTTCTAATAATTTAAATACAAATTATCTTAATATTTTAGATAAATAATCATGTAATCTATGCATAATTGCTCTTTCCTTTCTTGCTTTTCAATCCAATTCAATTTTTTAACTTCTTGCTCATTTTGTTTTTCTTGTCTTACCATGCAGGCTAGGAACACTACAGCACAATGCTGAACAGAATGGAATTTTTGAAAACCCACTAATGATTACAACTTTTCAGACAACAGTAAATATTTTAAATAGAAAGGACATTTCTTTAGATAATTTAAAAAGAAAAGAACAGGGACCCGGAGTCCTGATAAAGATATTTCTAGAAAGGTAAAATTTTCTGAGCATTAATCAAGTCTCTTGGCAAATCTTAAAGAACTCTTTTGTAACAAACACAGAAAAGAAGGCAAGAAGACCAACCTTTTTGTAGTAAACTGGGTCCCCTGTCAAGTAGCTGAGGTGGACAAACTCCATATGCAGTGTACCAAATTCAGCGAGAATGCTGCTACCCGCAGATGCCCAGCCCCAGTTTCGCCCTACTCCACTGAATGAAAGCAAAGGTAAAAGGAGACAGAATAGGAAAAAGACCAAACATTTTTTTAATGAATACATAAACTTTTATTCTCTTAATTATACTTAACACAACAGCTTATTTGTAGCTAATGGCTTATTTTATTACTTAAAAATTTTTTGAATAGGTAATGTTTTAAATATCAAAACAATATAGAAAAGTACATACAGTAAATAAATTTTACCCCAGAAATCTCATCTCTCTTCATTCCACCAGGCCCCACAGATAATCACCTTCGTTAGTTTCTTATGTATTACTACAGGAATTTTATGCACACATAAGCAATCCAAATAATATTATTTTCTTCCTTTATTAAAAAGAATACAACAAAGTACACATACAGCTCTTTATCCTGCCTTTTACTCTTAAGATGCACTGCGGTGGACTTTCCATATCAGTTCATAAATGATTTTCTTTATAGCTGCACAGAATTCCATGATATTAATGGTTTTCAACTGGAATGCCCCACACCAGGGGCATATGAAAATGTGTATGTGAGAGCATTCCGAGTTGTATCAAACCTTGAAGGTGCAATTAGTATTTATTGTGCTAGGGCCAAAGATGTAACATGTCCAACAATGGTGAGCACAGTGTCACACAATAAAGAACTGTCCTGCCCCACGTACTGGTTGGACCTGTGTACAAAATTAAGTAAATTATGAACCAACATAATCATCAATCCTCTGCTGGTGGTCCTTTCGCATTTTTCTAATATTCTGCTAATAATAACAACTTTCACAGTGAATAATTTCATGTACATTTCTTTTGTGTAGACATATCTCTAGGGTATTTTCCTGTCTTTTTCAGCCTGCCTCATAATTTATTGGAGGCTATACAATATAAGTGAAAAAGCATAGACCCTTTGAGCATTACATCCTTTCTAAAGGTTAAGTTTCTTCTAAACACAGGGCGAGTACAGGCAGACTGCTCAAGTGTCAGGCTTTGCTAAGGGTAGTCTATTTCCATTTTACCTGCTACTTCTAGGGAGTTCCCTCTGGGATCTCAGCTTGAAGCCTGAGGTGTTACCAAGGGCCCTTCACCTTTGCAGCCTTAAACATTAACTTCTGCCTCCCCCGTACCATGTGGCTGTTAATTTTTTTTCCTTGACTCTTGCCCTATGCATGTAAAACTGTAGAATCAGTCAACAACTTGAGGGAAATTTGTACATAAACCACTGGGCTTTTCTCCTCTGCAATTTCCTCCTGCCTTGAGATTTTTGTCCCTCATGCCTCAGCCACTCTGGCAACTCTAAGACCTGACCATAGTGCCCTCTGACCCAAATGACCACCACTTCAGGCTTGGCTTTTATGCCTGCATCATGATTTGGAACATGCTCTCAGGAAAAAGGCCAATTTATATGGAGATGATGTTTTCTTAGGAAGTCCTGAGTTAGTTGCTCTCCAAGACCATTGAACCATTTTGTCTAACTTTTATGATTGGTTTTGGTGGGAGGATTGGTCTGATACAAGGTATTCCATGGCTAGAACTGGGAGTCTAGATTAATTTTTTAAGTAGCATTGTTCATGAGTTATTCCTACGAGAGCTCTAAACCATTCTTCAGGGTCTTTTCTACTCTTAGGAGGAAGTAAAAATATAAGTCTTTCTCTTATTTTATATCCACTTGTATACTGCCAATTCAATACACCATTATTATCTGTCTTGAGAAAACATTAAAATAGATATTAAGACACTACTACCTTGCTTAAAGTTCTTTAATTGGTTGGTGCTAATTTTACACTGTCTTTGAAAATATGATAGGAAGGCAAATACCACACAGAGATTCTTTTGTAGCTAGAAGTCAGAATCAAGGAAGAAATATGGATACAGTAACTATACAGTCATTCATTTCCAAATATTAAGAGCCTTTCATGCTCTGGGAGATACAGTAGTGAACCTAACCTAGAACATTCCTACTCCTATACTAAATAAAATCATTTGAAATAGTGATAATTGTTATGAAGAAAATTTACTAGAGAAATAGACCATTAAGCACTAGTGACAGAAGTTAAAAGAAAGGCTCTTTATGTATAACAGAGAAATTGTTTCTGAAATGACACAATTTGCGCTGAAATCTACATTAAGAGAAGGAGCCAGTGATGAATAGCTCTGGAAGAAGAGCATTTCCAGTAGAGGAAACAACAAATGCAATGACCCTGAGGAAAAGGAAGGTGGCTGATGTGGCTAGAGAGCAGGAAGGGGAAGTGAATGATAGAGGATGAGGTTAGAGGGCTAGGTATAATCTAAACTACACAAGAATTCTGTAAGGCCATGCTAAATTTAAACCATTTTTATTCTAAGTGTGATGGAAAGTCACAGGGGATTTTAAGAAACCTAACATCGTATTTAAGGATGAAAGCATACTATTTAGAAAGATTACCCAGTCATCGGCATGATGAATGGATTACAGTGTGGTCAAGTATAAACACGAAATCCCTAGGAAGTCCAACAGCTTACCCTTCCCTATAAAAACTTCCTGTCCGAAGGTTCCAAAGGAAAGTTTCATTCAAAGTACCTTTAAACAGTTTTCAAAACACTAAATGCTAAACAAGATTTTTTGTGTACTTTAGACACAACTCACAGAAACAATCTAAAATCTTAAATTTGATACCTGTCTACATTTCAACAACTCGGAAAAATAAAAAAATCCCTAAGAAGAAGATATAACACTAATGAGAACAGAACAGCTCCAACTATACAAAGGTGAGGAGGTGACAAAAACAACCAGATCATAATTCCATGCAAATGGTATAATTTTTAACTGATCAAAAATGAAAGGATAGATATTAAAATGTACACATATATAAGCATGATCTCTCTTGACTGACCACCAGCAAGTGGATTTTAGAAATGTTTGAAAAACTCCTGGTGATTTACAAGACAAATCAACCTAAGTGTCCCACACTGTATTTTTTTTATAATGAGTTATCTATACATTGTTTTTATTTTGCTCAAAGTCTTTTGAAAATCTCTAATGGATGAATTCAAGGAATAAAGTAAAAAGTTTTCAGTATATTGCAGTTATTAAAAACAAAGCACACAAGGAGGCTGACACTGATATTTATCTCAGAAAAAGCAAAGGGGGAAATAAAAAACTAAATGACAAAACTTCAAACAATTTGAACTCTTAAATGGGAATATCTTGACTTAGAGGAAGACTCTTGACAGAGCTCCTATTTTTAATTAGATATATTACATATTTCAGTGGGAAAAAATTGAGACCACCTATGATTTTGCATCAGCTCAATTGGAAGAAATACTGAAGTAAATTAAAAATAGAAGTTTTAGAGGCACCTGGGTGGCTCAGTAGTTAAGTGTCTGTCTTCTGCCCAGGTCATGGCCTTGGGGTCCTAGGACTGAGACACACACAGGGCTCTCTGCTCAGCGTGAAGCCTGATTCTCCCTCTCCTTCTGCCTGTCCCCCAACACTCATGTTCTCTCTCTCGCTCTCTCATATTTAAAAAACAAAACAAAACAAAAAGACTTTTAAAAAAAAAGTAGAAGTTTCACACCCCAAAAAACTCCAAATAATTCAATTAAAAAAAATGAGCAGAGGACCTGAAGAGACACTTTTCCAAAGGAAATATAATGATAACAACATGAAAAGATGCTCAGCATCACTGATCATTATGAAAATCAAAACCACAATAAGGTATCACCTCACACCTGTCAGAATGGCTAAAACCAAAGACACAAGATATAACAAGTTTTGACAAGGATGTGAAGCAAGAGGAACCCTTGTGCACCATTGGTGGGAATGCAAACTGGTGCAGCCACTCTGGAAACAGTATGAAGGTTCCTCAAAAAGTTAAAAATAGAGCTACCCTGTGATCCAGTAATTCTACTACCAGGTATTCACCCAAAAAATAGAAACATTAATTCAAAAAGATATGTGCACCCCCTGTGCCTACTGAAGCATGATTTGCAATAGCTAATATAGGGAAGCAATCCAAGTGTCCGTTGATAGACGAATGTATAAAGATGTGGTGTATATATACAATGGAATATTACTCAGCTACCAAAAAGAATGAAATCTGGCCATTTGCAACAACGTAGATGGAGCTAGCATGGATTATCCTTAGCGAAATTATGTCAGAGAAAAACAAACACCATATGATTTCACTCATATGTGGAATTTAAGAAACAAAACAAATGAACAAAGAAAAGATGAGACAAAAAAACAAAAACTCTTAAATAAACAAACTGGTAGCTGCCAGAGGAGAGGTGGGTAGGCAGATGGGTTGATGAGTACAAAGAAATGTATAGAACTGCTAAATCATTATACCTGAAACTAACAATGTATGCTCATTATACTTGAGTGAAAAAAGAACCAGGAATTTTATGTAGAAAGTACTCTGAATGAAAGCAAGTGAAAATACCCAGTCAAAATATTTACACATTTTAATATGCGAAAATTTAGAATTGAGAATATCCTATATTTGAGCAGAATGTACTCTGAGCAACTATAGAGAGAATACTTTCTCAAAAGCACACAAGTGTCAACTGAAGGTATCAATAATTTCAAACCTGGATAAATGTACAAGGATATATGTATGTATCTGTTTAGAAATGGTTTAATTTTGAAAAATCATTTTTGAATAGAACTATCTGAAAGGTCACCCAATAAAATAAAACTAATCTGTCAGTCTTTAAAGAATTTAATTTATTTTAGCTCCTCCATTCACTCTTAAATAAATAATATACTTTGTGGTTACCCTCTTTATATGAATGTTACCATAACACATTTTTTTAATTTTGTGAAATGTCAGTATTTTCCTTTTGACAGCAATTAAGTGACAGCACACTGTTTTTATCTTATGTGCTACCAAAATTTGCTTACCCAATCACCTTCCTCTTGGACATTCAATATGTACTTATGTTTTCATGAAACATGCTATGATAAATATCATTTCAGGTATGTCTTGCTTATTAGTCCATGTTTCCAATTGTTTCCTTAGATTTAAATTGCCAGAGGCAGATTTGCTGGCTTAAAAGAAACATGTTTTATGAGCTTTGGTAGATAATGATAGATGGTTCTTCAAGGGTGCTGGATATAAGGAAAGATATGTGATGTAAGAAGGACCTTCTTCCTACATCCTTATCCACAAGAAATGTTACATTGTTTTAAAAAGTTAAAACCTTCCCTTTTTGACAGAAAATAAATGCAACAGTTTTAATTTTTAATATGAAATCTCATTTTTGTAACATTTGCACTTAATTGGGGGGAGAAGGGAAAGGTCATATAGTCAATGATTTAAAATTCAAAAGATAGGAAACAGAATACAAACAACAAACAACTGACAGTTACCAGAGGGAAGAGGAGTGAGGGAATGGGGGAAATGGGTGATGGGGACTAAGGAGGGCACTTGAAAAGTAATAAATGGAACTGCTGAATTACTATATGGTATGTCTGAAACTAATATAACACTGTATGCTGATTATACTGGAATTTAAATGAACACTTTAAAAAGAAAGACAGGAAACTGCACAAAGTAAAAAGTTTCCCTCTAAGCCCATTACTCTTCCAATCAGTTCCCAGCTCCAAAGCCAACCTTTCTTCTCACTTTCTCATCTACCCTTGAGGAAAATTTCATTCCTATATAAGCATAATTTGAATTACTACATTAGTATTTAAGTTCACTTTATATGTTGATTGGTCATTTTTATTTATTCTGATTTTTCTGGTCATGTTTTTAATTCTGTACTTTTCCAAACTTTTTTTTCTAATATTTCTCAAATTTAAGAGTATTTTTCAATTACAGGTCAATGGTAATTTTTTTTTAATTTTTTTTCAGTGTTCCAAGATTCATTGTTTATGTACCACATCCAGTACTCCATGCAATACGTGCCCTCCTCAGTACCCACCACCAGCCTCACCCATCCTTCCACCCTCCTCCCCTCCCAAACCCTCAGTTTGTTTCTCATAGTCCATAGCCTCTCATGATTCATCTCCCCCTCTGATTTCTTCTCTCCATCTCCCCAAGTCCTCCTTGTTATTCCTTATGCTCCACAAGTAAGTGAAACCATATGATAACTGACTCTCTCTGCTTGACTTATTTCATTCAGCAGTCTCCTCCAGTCCCATCCATGATGATGTTGCCTTTTTTTTTTTTTTTTTTTTTTTTAAACATAGCTCCTCAGCCAACCTTAGGATCTGGTTTATTTTCCTTTTCAAAGAAACACACTGAGGTATAATTTAATATAAAAATGCATCAATTCAAGCACACAGGTCCAAGGGTTTTGAGAAATGAATGTACTGGTATAAGAATCAAGCCAATCTCTCCAAAACCTGTCCTCATGCACCTCTGCAGTCAAATCATACATCTCCTCCACCCAGTTTCAAACAATCTACTTTCTCTATTACTAGTTTTGTATGTTCCAGAATTTCATATGAACATAATCACACAGTATATACTCTTTTGCATTTGAGTCTTTCATGCACCCTATCCCTGAGATTCATGCATATTGCCATCTCAGTAGCTCAGTTCTTTTTATTACAAGGTGGCGGTCCATTGTGTGAATACAGCAACTAGTTAGTTATGCCCCTGGTTAGATAAACACCGGGGCTGATTACAGTTTGGGGCTATTATGAGTAAGACTGTTATGAACAACCTCTGTTCAGATATAGGCTTCATTTCTCTTGGGCATGTGAATACTTTGGAAATACAATTTCTGGGTTCTGTAGTAACTCTATTTTAACTGTAAAAACTGTTCTCCAAAATGGCTGTCCACTACACAGATCTATTATCTTGATTTTTTTTTTTTTTACCACCTACTTTTTCTGATTAGTTCTTTAGTCCTCTTTCCCACCTTCATTTGGATCGAGTATTCTTTAATATTTCCACTGGCTTATTTTTGTGTGTGTGACCGCTTTACGGATTAGAGTATGTACAACTAACATATCTCAGTATACCTTCAAGTAACACCCCTTCACATGTAAACTGTAACATGTGTACATGTTACATGTACATGTAACAACATGACAACAGTATACTTTCATATCCCCATACCATCCTTGGTGCTAGTGTGACCGCACACTTCTCTTCTACATATATTACAGACTTCCAATGTAAACTCACCATGTTTGCTTTAAATAGCCAATTATCTTTTAATGAAAACTCTAAGACCAAAGAAAACAAGTATGCCTTTGATACATACTCATATATTTACTCTTTTGCCTGCTTTACATTTCTTTATGTAGTGTCATTAAAAGTTCCTATAACATTTCTGGTAATAGAGGCCTGCTAGCAATAAATTCTCTAAGCTTTTGTCTAAAAATGTCTTAATTTCACCTACAGATTTAAAAAATATTTTTAGTGATTAGAGAATTCTAAATCGACTTTTCTCTTTCAGCACTTTCAAGATGCATTCCATTGTCTTCTGGCTTGTACCACTTCAGACAAGAAGCAAATGGTACTTCTATCCTTGTTCCCTGTATATAATGTCTTTTCCTCTGGTGTTAAAAAAATTTTTTTTCATTGATTTTTAACCATTTATTATGTTTCTTTATTTTACCTTGTTTGGGTTTCTTCAAGTGTCTGAAATCTGTGGGATTACAGCTACTCATCAGCTTGGAAAATTTGGGGCCATTCCCTCTTCAAACAGTTTTTCTGCCACTCCTCCTGCTCCCCACCCCCAACCACTCCCTTATATGCACACTAAACATTTAATATTGTCCCACGGGTCACGGGCTTTGCTCCTTTCATTTTTCTTTGTGCTTCAGTTTGGGTGGTTTCTACTGCTATGTCTTCAAGCTCATGGATTTTGTGTGCTGCAATGAAGAATGTGCTGTTAAGCTGGTCAAGTGAATTTTTTATTTCATGTATTTCTCAGCACTAGAAGTTCCATTTAGTCCTTTATAAAAATCTCTCTCCTGATTATGTTCATATTTCCCTTTAAATCCCGAGCATACTTTTATGATAGCTATTTTAAAGTTCTTTACTGCAATCTCCATCACTGGTTATTCGTGTATGTTTCTACTGATAATTTTTTTCCTCCTGATTTTAGGTTACATTTTCCTGAATCTCTGAATTTTATTTTCTTCATTTAAAGCATATTCAGTTTTCTTTTGACAGTTATATAACTTGTGGACAGCTTAGCTCTTGCAAAGGCTGTTTTCAGGCTTTGCTAGGACAGATCTACATTTGACTTTACTCTGTGGCTAGTTCAGTTCTTTACTAATAAGGAATGACCTTTCTGTACTTTCAACCTAATATCCCTAGTGTTCAAAGAAGTGTTTTAATTTTTAACTAGCCAATGTATTCAACTCCTTTATTATTCAGATGGTTTTTCAATTGATCACTTTCTTTTTCTTCCAGGAAAGCAATCATATGATCTGTTATTAATTATAATTTTGTCTCCAATCCATATATTCACTTTATTCTTTTTTCTTATTTGATTACACTTGTTAAAACCTCCAGAAAAATGTGAAATACTCTTGCTCTTAATTTTAATGTGATGTCTTCAACATTTCACTAATTATTTTGTTTAATTAAAGATGTACAACTTCCACGCTTTTTTCTGTTAGAAATCTTTTGGTACCTAGATGATATAAATAAAACCATTCTGTTTTCTTCTAGTACTTACACCCCCAAAAAACTACCAATAAAAATGTAAAAGGTTAAGCATTTTTAAGTGAACTTAAAAATTTTGTACATGAACTTCAGAATCTATAGAAAAGAAGCCGTATACCTCTACTCACTTGACAGAGAATAAAATTTAGATAAATGAAAAGACATAAGTTATAGGAAAGGAAGATTTCATGTGAAGATGTTCCCTAAATTAATTTCTAGACTTAGTGCAAATCCAACTAAATTATAGAAGATGAAGAAATAAACTAGTAATTACTAGTAAGCAATTCAAAGTTTCTTATAAAGAAAATGAATATGTGAGAACAGCTGAAACTGAGAAGCAGGATACTAAAGGGACCAGTCCAACCACATAATAAAGCAATTATAAGTAATTAAATCAAAGCAGAGTTAAATATACTAATTAATGCAAAAGAAGTCTAAAAAATAGTCATATATTTGGAAATACTTTTTATATTTCATTATATTTATCATAAAATTATGACTTCAGTAGGCATTGAGAAGTTAGTAAGTAATGTCAGAGCACTACCTAAGTATCTCAAAAAAATAAAGCTCAATTTTTATCTTTCTTCCTATACCACAATAAATGCCAAATGGATCAAAGGTATAAAAGAAAAATTAAACATTATACTAGAAAATATATAAATCTTTGAAGGAAAACCTCTCATAAATAATAGCAACAGCAAAAAAGTATTTGCAACATACATACCAAAGTACTGATTCAGCTAATATACAAAAAGATCTTAAGGATTCATTTTTTTAATATCCACTAGAAAACAGGAAAGGATATAAAAAAGCTGTGCACTGAATAAAATATACCCAACTTCACTCAAAAGCCAGTGAAATGAAAATTAAAATAATGTTTCATTTTATACAATAAATAATAATAAACAGTATTTGCAAAATGTTAGGTAATTCTTTGACCCAGCATTTCTACCAAAGACATACCAACACAGGTACCTGTATACATATGTACACACACACGATTCCCAACATATGCAGGACCTTTCTTCTAGCATTTTTTAATAGCAAAAATTGGGAAATAATCTAACAGTTCATTAATATCAGATCTATTTTAAATGAACTATGGTGCCTTCATAATCATTATTATAAAGTTCTTTAAAAGAATGAGGTAGGGTGCCTGGACGGCTCAGTGGGTTAAGCCTCTGCCCTCCTCTCAGGTCATGATCCCAGGGTCCTGGGATGGAGGCCCGCATCGGGTTCTCTGCTCAGCAGGGAGCCTGCTTCCCCCTCTCTCTCTGCCTGCCTCTCTGCCTACTTGTAATCTCTCTCTCTCTGTCAAATTAAAACAAACAAACGAACAAAAAAGAATGAGGTAAATAACCCAAAGAGTTGATACAGAGTAATTTTCAAAACCTACTGATAAGTGAAAATGACAAGAAAACAATACATATATGCAAGGGTATGAATGCATCTATAAATACTTTACATGTCTGGAAGGATACTCAAGATCTTAATTTGTAATAGTGGCTTCCCTAAAGAACAAGGGGTTTGGAACTGAAGGTTTACTTTACAGTTGAGTATATGCTACTTCAATACATGTATATTTACCCAATACAAGTATTTCTTTTTCTTAAAATATCTAGCTAAATAAAAAGAGACAAGAAAGTAAGGGTGGGGGGAGAGAAAAGAGGAGAGAGAGGGGGAGGAAGTGGGAAGGGAGAGAGAAAAAGGAAGAAGGAATCTATTTTACTGTTGCTTTTGTAGTCTTAGGAGAAGGAAGTAAAGAAGATACAGTAAGAAAGCAAATTCTGATTCCTACTTAGAAGTGATACAGTGGTTTGTTTAACAAAAATAGGGTCATATTCTTATATATACTGCTTTTTCACCTAACAGATCACAAGTATTATCTTTCTTCAAAAATTCACTTCCCAGAACATCATTTCAAATGTCTGTGTCACATTTCACTCTATAAACATGCCACTCCTCTGAATTTAATGTACATTCTATATTAATATAAACTTCACTGCTATGAGCATCCTTACAATTAATGCTCTGTAAACACTTACAATTACTGTATATTAAGATAAATTTCTAGAATTGAAGTTACAAGGTCAAAAGGCAGGTATATTTCAAAGTTTCTGAAACCTACGGCCAAGCTGTCTTCCAAGTTACTCAAATTTCCAATTCCAACAACTCTATGTAGTTCTCATTTCTTCACTTTGCCAGTCCTAAATAATACCACTCTCTTCTTGTCAATTTTCTAGGTAAAAACATACAATCTTATTCAAATATAAATGTTTCTGATTACTAAAGTGGCTGAGTTTTTTTATGTTTTTAAATTACCCATTCATATATTTAGCAGCTTTTAAAATAATTGGTGGGTATTTTTTTAAGTCAGTAAAAGCTATTTATATTTTAAGAATGACACTCATATGCTATCAATACCGGTACTATTAACATTGTTCTAGTTTGTTATTCCCCTTAAATTTTATTCATGATGTATTTTCATAATAGCTTTAAGTTCAACATGACTGAAAAATTCAAGAGAAGCACATCTCCACATCTCTTTTTGGTTAAACTACTTCCTCCATTCAAAATGTCCTACCCATCTGTATCGCCTATTATGCTTTAAATTTAAATTATTTCCTGAAGTAAAAAGTTTTGTTAAATGCCTGTTTTCTCTGTCTCTTTGACAGAGCTCTGCAAATTTTAAGGTACGCAATCTTTTGTTTTAAAGTTCCAGTACAGTTAGCGTACAGTGTTATCTTAGTTTTGGGTATACAATATAGCGATTCAACAATTCTACATATTACTCAGTTGTTCATCATCGTAAGTGTACTCTTAATCCCCATCACCTAATTCTCCCACCGCCCACCCACCTCTCCTCTGATAACCAGCTTGTTCTCCAGTTAAGAGCCTGGTTTTTGTTTGTTTTTCTTATTCATTCTTTCTTTGTATTTTAAAGGTCCTAATTTTTAACTACTTACTCTTTCCTCAATAATGAGAGGGCAATCCAAGCTAAGAATTTATCCAAAATCACAGCAGACATTTCCTCTTAGAAACCCTTTACTGAGCCCTGGGTGATAACGCAACTTCCTTCCTTCCTTCAGTGACATACCAGTTTGAGGGTTATGTGGAAGATACCGAAACTTCATCTCTGGCCAGGAAAATTCATCTCTGTGTGGTTCCTTCTGCTCTCTTTTTAATGGAGTCTTCCATGTATGATTTTTCTGCTGGGCTCAGCTTTTATTCTGCATATTCAGTTTAGCTTCATTTACTGTGCTTCTGCCAACCATGTAAGAATCATACCATTGCTTGTGAGACTTCTGTCTGGGATAGGTGTTATTTGAATGCAGTCGCCATGTTCAGTGTTAAGAATATGGTGGTGAACAAAACAGGCATGGTTCTGTGGGACGGATGTACGCAGCAAGACAATTCAATCTAATGTAGGGGCTAAGCAACATTGCCTTTGAATGTTGTTGCCTTCAGGAGGGCAAAAAACTCCAAGAAAGGACTTCCAATCTGTTCCATGAGTTAATCCCCCAGAAATAAAGTAACCTTCTTTACTCATGCCCTATGTATGTCTTGCTACTTTTTCAGAGAAGAGCAAAGAATTTCAAATACACTCTCAAGATCTTCCTTCAATCTCCTGATAATAAGATTTATCTCCATAACTCCAAGGCAAGCTTTCCAGTTAAAGGTTAAGCCTCTTTACAAAATAGCACTTCTGCCCTTTCATAAATCTTCTTACTTAAAGGATTAGCTGAGGCATTTGGAGGTTCATATATACTGGTTCCCCATATTTCATCACCAGTCCTTCCTCTAAAAGTTCAATCTTCTCCCCTACAGTTTCTCATCTCCACATCTCTTTTTGATTAAACTATTTCCTCCATTCAAAATGTCCTACCCATCTGTACCACCTATATCTTACTCCTTTATAATAGCAATTCAATTCAAAGCACTCCATGAAAACGCCCTGATCTTTCTAAATAAACAGAAACTTCCTTTTCTCTGATGATCTCATATCATGTTGACTGCACACTAATGCCTTCTACTTTATAACATAATATTTGGGTAACTGCCATGTGTCATTCCACTGAATATCACAATCCAGCCCTGGCTTGTCCTCTGAAAGTAAAAACTGAGTGAAATCTGTTGCATTTCTAAATACTAATAATGAAGCAGCAGAAAGAGAAATTAAGGAATCAATCCCATTTATAATTGCACCAAAAATAATAAGATACCTAGGAATAAACCTAATCAGTAAGATCAAAGACCTATACTTTTAAAAACTATAAAACACTGATGAAAGAAATTGAAGATGACCCAAGAAATGGAAAAACATTCCATCCTCATGGATTGGAAGAAAAAATATTGTTAAAATGTCTGTACTACCTAAAGCAATCTACACATTCAATGCAATCCCTATCAAAATCCAACAGCATTTTTCACAGAACTAGAACAATCAATCCTAAAATTTGTATGAAACCACAAAAGACTCTGAATAGCCTAAGCAACGATGAAAAAGAAAAGCAAAGCTGGAGGCATCACAATTCCAGACTTAAAATTATATTACAAAACTGTAGTAATCAAAACAGTATGGTACTGGCATAAAAACAGACAGACAGATCAAGAGAACAGAAAAGAACACCCAGAAAGGTAGCCACAACTATATGGTCAATTAATCTTCCACAAAGAAGAAAAGAATATCCAATGGAAAAAAGACAGTCTCTTCAATAAATGGTGTTGGGAAAACTGGACAGCTCATGCAAAAGAAAGAAACAGGACCACTTTCTTATACCATATACAAAATTGAATTCATTTTTTTCTTATGTTAGTCACCATACAGTACATCATTAGTTTTTAATTAGTTTTGATGTAGTTTTGATTTATTTATGTATAACACCCAGAGCTCCACAGCAATCTGTGCTCAAAATGGGTTAAAGACCTAAATGTGAGACTTGAAACCATAAAAATCCTAGAAGAGAGCACAGGCAGTAACTTCTTTGCCACAACTTCTTTCTAGATACATCTCCTGAGTCAAGGGAAACAAAAGCAAAATTAAACTATTGGGACATCATCAAGATAAAAAGCTTCTGCACAGCAAAGGAAACAATCAACAAAAATAAAAAGCAACCTATGGAATGGGAAAAGGTATTTGCAAATGACATGTGATAAAGGTTTAGTGTCCAATATATAAAGAACTTCTAAAACTTGACATCCATAAAATGAACAATCCAATTAAAAAATGGGCAGAAGACATGAATAGACATTTTTCCAAAGAAGACATACAGATGAAAAGATGCTCAACATCACTTAACATCAGGGAAATGCAAATCAAAACTAAAATGAGATGTTACCTCACACCTGTTAGAATGGCTAAAATCAACACCACAAGAAACAAAAGGTGTAGACGAGGATGTAGAGAAAGGGGAAACCCTCATACACTATTGGTGGGAATGCAACTGGTGCGGCCACTCTAGAAAAGAGTATGGAAATTCCTCAAAAAGTTAAAAACAGAACTATCTTATGATCTAGCAATTACACTACTGGGTATTTACCCAAAAAGCACAATATTACTAATTCAAATTACTAAATCAAAATTACTAATTACTACTGTTTAGAGCAGCATTATCTACAATAGTCAAATTATGGAAACAGCCCCCCCACACACACACAATGGAATATTACTCAGCTGTAAAAAAAAAAAAAAAAAAGAAATCTTGCCATTCACACAACATGGATGGAACCAGAGGGCATTATGCTTAGCGAAATAAGTCAGAGAAAACCAAATATGATGCGATTTTATTAATATGTGGAATCTAAGAAACAAAACCAACAAGCAAAGGGGTGGGGGAGGAGAGGAAAACCAAGAAACAGACTCTCAACTACAGAAACAACAAACTGATGGTTACCAGAGGGGAGATGAGTAGGGGGATGGGTTAAAATAGGCGACAGGAATTTAAGGAAGTGTTGTGATGAATACCAGATGATGTTCTATGAAATCACTATATGGTACACATGAAACTAATATTACACTGCAAGCTAACTAACTGGAATTTAATAAATAAAAGCTTAAATGATAGAAGCAGACTGATCCATTGTCAGGAGACAGACCCAGGTATGACCTTTTGATGTTCAATTTCCTTATCTATAAAACAAAGATAACATTTCCTTCGTATCTATTTCATATGGATATTGTTAGAAGTAAGATCATGTTTATAAATATAGCTGGTGCTAAATAATTTTTGTGCTTCCTACTAAAAAAAAAAAAAAATTGTGTGTTATTCACCCAAAATGTCTATAGTATGTTGCTTAGGAGTGTACAGCAAAAATTTACAAATTTAAATGCTATCCTTTACTGAATATATGATACCAGTATAAAAAGATACATAACAGGGGCGCCTGGGTGGCTCAGTGGATTAAGCCGCTGCCTTCAGCTCAGGTCATGATCTCAGGGTCCTGGGATCGAGCCCTGCATCGGGCTCTCTGCTCATCAGGGCGCCTGCTTCCCCCTCTCTCTCCGCCTGCCTCTCTGCCTACTTGTGATCTCTCTCTCTGTCAAATAAATAAATAAAATCTTAAAAAAAAAAAAAAAAGATACATAACAGATAAAACAGAGAGTAAACAAGTGACACAAGGATATTTTTATTGTGCCTGATGGACAGAGCCCTAGACATGCATAAATTATTAAAATTTACTTAAACAGAAAACAAATTATCTAACATAACTTATTTAAGTGATAAAAGATATTAAGTTAAGAGTATAAATACTTATTCAAAATGAAATTGTAGACCCAAGTAACTACCAGAAGCTTCTATCAAGCATCTCGGCGGGTGGTGGGGGGGGGGAAGAAAAAAACAAAACAAACAAACAAAAAAAAACCTTTACAAACTCTTTGAGAGAAAAAGAAGAATCACTCTCCAACATGTTTTGGAAAAGGAGAACAAGCTAGCTAGAGGTTTAAAGGTTTAATGTTTAAAGAAGTTTAAAGGTTTAAAGAGGCTGAAAAGGTCCTAGCAAGAGTATTAAAAAATTCATACAAATCTCGTGTATGAAAAAGATACGATGATTCCCCCAAAAATCAGCAAACAAAGTCCAGCAATATATGAAAAGAATAGTATAACATGGTCAAACTGGATTTATTCCTTGAATACAATAGCTTCTCATTGGAAAACAAACAATGTAAATGCCTGCAATAAAAAGATCTAGGGGGGCACTTGGGTGGCTCAGTGGGTTAAGCCTCTGCCTTTGGCTCAGGTCATGGTCTCAGGGTCTTGGGATCGAGCCCCACATCAGGCTCTCTGCTCAGCAGGGAGCCTGTTCCCCACCCCCCCGCCTACTTGTGATCTCTCCCTCTCTCTCTCTGTCAAATAAATAAATAAAATATTTTTTAAAAAAAAAGATCTAGGAACAAAATTCTTATAAACATTTCAATAACTACAGAAAAATTGCTTGGAAAGAAGTTCAACAATATAAAATTTTAAAACATTAGACATATAGAAATGTCTTATAAGTAACATCATATTTAATGGTAAAAACTCACTTTCCACTAAGACAAGAGTATCTTTGGTCACCACTTCTTTTCAATACTGTGCTGTTAAGTTCCAGCCAGTACGATAGGGGGTGGGGGGGAGAATGGATAAAACTAAAACCATCCTTATTCACAGATCAATGATTTTATATAAAAAAAAATACAAAATAATCTCAGATAAATTACTGATATTAAGAAGAGAATTCAAATTCAGCAAGATTGCTGAATTCAGAATAAGTTTAAGATTTTATTTATTTATTTGATGGACAGGGATCACAAGTAGGCAGAGAGGCAGATGAGGGTAGGGGGAGGAGCAGGCTCCCTGCTGAGCAGAGAGCCTGATGTGGGGCTCGATCCCAGGACCTGGGATCATGACCGGAGCCGAAGGCAGAGGCTTTAACCCACTCAAGCTACCCAGGCACCCATGAATTCAGAATAAGTTTACAAAACAACTATATTCTATATTCTAACAGTAGAGAATGAAAATTTATAAATACCATTTTACAGCGTTTTTAAAAAGATTTTATTTGAGAGAGAGAAAGAGCAAGAACAAGCAGCGGGGAGGGGCAGAGGGAGAGAGAGAATCTCAACCAGACTCCACTCTGCGAATGGAGCCCCACATGGAGTTTGCTCTCAGGACCATTAGATCATGACCTGAGCTGAAATCAAGAGCTGGACACTTAACTGAGCCGCCCAGATGCCCCTACAGCACTTTTAATAACCAAGAATCTATGCATAAACCTAACAACAACATAACCTAACATAACCTAACAACAACATAACCTAACCCTATAGATGAGCACTACAAAAAAAAATGCTAACTAAAGTTCTTTAGGCTGAAATGAAGTGGTACCAGATTAAAGGTCAGATCTTTAAAGAGAAGGGAAGAGCACTAGCTAATCCCTCCATTCTATAAAGTAAATAGATATATTTAAACTAATATTTTAACAACATATTTTGAGATTTAGAGTGTATTAAATGCAATTCACTTCACAACTATGGCATGTAAAGGATGGGAGAGGGGATAAAAATGGACAGATATAGCTGAAATATTACTGCACATAAGTAGTACAATATTAACTGTTAAATGGAAAATTAATTATGTACGGTATGATTTCTATAGCAACCACTCCAAAAATGTATTAAATAAAAACACTACTAAATAAACCAAAAGAGAATTCTAAAACATTTACCAATTCAAAAATCAGGACAGAAGAAACGAAGGAAGGGAAAACAGAGAATTTAAATCAGATTGCATCAATAACTACATGTTAATGTTCTACTATCTTCATACTGGCAAAATCCAACTCATGCTGTCTCCAAAAGGACTAAAACTATGATACAGTTAGGTTGAAAATTTAAAGGATACACCAAAAAAAGTAGTAACCATAAGAATGGGGGAGTAGGTATATTAGCATCTGATCAAACAAACTCTCAAGTAAAAATATTACCAGAGATGAAGAGGAGCACATAATAATGATAAAAGGGTGAAGTCATCAGAAAGATGTATCATAAACATGTAAGTACCAAAAAGTAAAGCCTCAAAATACACGAAGCAAAAACCTGATAGAAATAAAGAGTAAAGTAGACAACTCCACAATCACAATAGGAAATAGTTTAATACTTCATCTCAGCAACTCATAAAAAAATTTATCATTAACTTCATTAAATTAATTAAAAATAAGGAAAGACAGATAGCTAAACACCATCATCAACTAGCTTAACCTAATATTTATAAAACATTACCCCACCAACTGCAAAATACAGATTCAAGTGTATTTGCCAAAAAAAGACCACAAGCTGAGCCATAAACAAGCACAAGAGGTTTAAACTGATTTAAATTATACAGAGTACCCTTTATAATCACAATTAAATTAAACTAGAAATCAAAACAATAAGATATCTAAGGAATGCCTGGGTGGCTCAGTTGGTTAAGCACCTGCCTTTAGCTCAGGTCAGGATCTCAGGGTCCTGGGAATGAGCCCCATGTTGGGCTCCCTGCTCAGCAGGGAGTATGCTTCTCCACATTCCTTCTGCCCCTGCCCTCATACATACTCTCTCTCAAATAAATAAAATCTTTTTAAAAGAAAGATAGCTAAGCTATCTCCCTGTTTCTAAAATTTGGCAAACTAAACAAAACAATTAGAAATAAGTGATTTTCATAGAAGATATCCTAAGGAAAATTATAAAAATTTTTAACTGAGTAATAATGAAAAAAAAAAAAAATTAAAATATCTGGGATGCAGCCAAAGCAGTCATTAGAGGGAAATTTACAGTTTTAAAATTCTTATAGGAAAAGAAAACAACAGATAAATAAGTAAAATTCTTACAGGAAAAAAAGATTAGGAAAAAAAGAAAAATATAAAAATCAAAGACCTAGAGTTCCAATGTAAAAAGCTTTTTAAAAAGAGCTAAATAACTCTAAGTAAGGAAAAGGAAGGAAAAAGTAAAAATAATGAAACAGAAAACTAACAGAGTTAATGTTACTAAATGCAGCTAAAGACAAACAAGTTAGTTCTTTGAAAAGATTAACAAAATTAATAAATGCCTACCTAGATTGATAAAAAGAGAAAACAAATTACCAGTAAGTATCAGGAATGAAAGAGGGATTATCACTACAAAGCCTAGAAAATGAGAGGCATAAGAAAGTAATATGTATAATTGCACACCGGGTTTTATAACTTCCATGAAATGGAGAAATTCCTTAAGAATACTATCAATTGGGGCACCTGGGTGGCTCAGTGGGTTAAAGCCTCTGCCTTCGGCTCAGGTCATGATCCCAGGGTCAAGCCCCATATGGGGCTCTCTGCTCAGCAGGGAGCCTGCTTCCTCCACTCTCTCTCTGCCTGCCTCTGCCTACCTGTGATCTCTGTCAAATAAATAAATAAAATCTTTAAAAAAAAAAAAAAAAAAAGAATACTATCAACTAAAATTGATACAAAATGTAAATAAAATTTAAATACCCATATATACATATATATTATATGTATGTATATGAAAGTTGAATTTGCTATTAAAAACCTTCCCACAAAGCAAATTTTCAGCCCAGGTAGTTGCTTAGGTAAATCTATCAAACATTTAAAAAGTAACACTAATACAACACAAATGATTTCAGAAAATAAAGGAAGATTATTTTCCACTTCATTTTATGAAGGCAGATAAATAACTCTAATACCAAATACGGCTAAATATAAAGAGGATAATACATTATGGCCAAGGATTATCCTAGGAATTCAAAGTTGGTTTAACATTTGAAAATCTAACAAGTAATTTACCACATTAACAGAACAAAGGTGAAAAATGTTATCATCTCTAGAGATGAAGAAAAAGAGTATGTGGCAACATTCAACACCCATTCGTGACAAAAGCTTAAGTGAAATAGAGAGAGAGCCGAACATCCTGAACCTGGCAAAGGCAACTGATGAAACATCTACAGCTAACACCATACTTGATGAAATTTTCTGTAAAAAGCATATTATAAAAACCTTTAACAGAAATCCATAAGACTTATAAAATACAGATGGAGACAATCTCTTTAACAAAAATTATAAACCCAAAAGTTATAAAAGATTTATTTGAATATATAAAAATTTAAAACCTATGAATAAAAAATTATAAAGCAAAAAATTACATTTAAATGTCCAATATATTTATGAAAAGGATGTTCAAATTCACTAACCAGAAAATACAAATGAAGATAACAATGAGTAACACTGCAGTTATCAACCTATCAAAAATTAAAAAGAACTTACACCTACAGACATTTAGGTATCTTACACATTGTAGGTAGAAATATGATGAACTAATGTTTTTGGACAACATTTTGGGAATACTATATAACATAAAATGCACATACCCTTTGATCCAGCAAGCCCACACTTGAGAATAAAAAGACAACACAGTCTCTGATCCAGCAATCATATTCTTGAGAATCATTTTCAGAGAAAATCCCCATTATACAAGGACATATTTAATAGGATACTATTGTAACAATGTTTATGGTAGCAAAATAACAAACAAACATCACTGATATGGAAATGATGGAATAAATTATGGTATAAACTACATATGGCATTATAACCAATGTATTACAGTATGTTTCACTATATAGTCATTGCAAAGACTGAATCAGATCTGTATCAGATGATCTGGAAGAGTACGTCCAAGAAATACTAATGAGAAATAACTTAAGAAAAATAAGAGGCACAAAAACAAGCATCCAAAAAACCCATTCAAAATTTTAAAAGCTGCACCAGAACATGCTTGTGTTTCTGTATGCTGTATCATATTATAGAAGATAAATATGCCTGGTTGGCTTTCAGGCAGCAAGAGAGGAGGAAAGTCTATGTATAAGACATCAGCAGACCTCAACAAAAGAGAAAGAAAAAAAAAACTCTGAAAAAATAGGTAAATAATTACATTTATGATCTAGAAACTCAGTAAGATATGTATTTATATGAATATATATGAAGAAGCTAAATGAAATTATTGCTAATTGAAAACTTTTCCTAAATTTATAAAAATGTTCAAGACATGACTGTTGAATACCTTTCTACTTTCATCTCAATCTGGGTTTGAAGTTTTGTGATGTAAGCTAGATTTTTTTCTTCCACAGAGACAAAAAGTCCTGCATCCTTTCTTCATCTCAGAATTAAATTTTAAATTAAATTTCTTTTTTTTAAAGATTTTATTTATTTATTTGAAAGACAGAGATCACAAGTAGGCAGAGAGGCAGGCAGAGAGAGAGGAGGAAGCAGGCTACCCGCCGAGCAGAGAGCCTGATGCGGGGCTAGATCCCAGGACCCTGGGATCATGACCTGAGCTGAAGGCAGAGGCTTTAACCCATTGAGCTATCCAGGCGCCCCTAAATTAAATTTCTTATGTAAGAAAGTTATAGGATTCTGGCAATGGTACTGAAGGAAACCTCAGAAAATCTGTCATAAAACTAAGAATGAGAACAGGTGCATTTACATCATTTGGCCATTTCCTTTTGTGCAGGTTGCTCTGAAACTCCAGCCAACTTATTCCCCTTGCAAGGAGGTAATTTATATTACATATAGTGCATGAAACT